>DF362010.1:11217-55915 GCA_000787875.1 Solanum virginianum
AGCACATAGATCCGATGAGAGTCTACAAGATGTCCAACAATGCCTCTAGTCATAAGATAGGACGGGGGCCAAGACAAGTTCCAGGCTCACCCTCAAAGTGTAGATAACATAAACAAAAGCAACTTAAGGTAGAGGAATGGTGGCTTGTCCTTGGAAGTTAGGACTCACTACAGTCAATGTCTCAAAACCCAATCTAGCCATCGAACGATGGATTATAGTAATCTCCGGTCCCCATATGGCGAGATCATGTAGGTAAAAGTATGCATTAGTATATTTGAATGTACTAAGTATATAGGGTACAAAATATGTAACTTATCAAAACCTACATATCAACATTAGATAACAAGGGCAGATAATGTAGAAAGAGATTTATAGCAAGGAACTTAATATAATAGGATGCTATGAAATTCATGATGCATGAGTGCAAATGATGCTCATATAGTGGGGATGTGACCTCAACTGACATAAATAAGACCAAGAGAGCTATTACTTGGAATCTCGATGAAATCCCCTCATCCGTAAATAGGTGGTTTACTTGCCAAAGGTAAACCATACTTCACCTTACGGGCATCCCCATTTTGTATGAAGCAACCTTCCTTACAGGCATCCCCATTTTAGATAGGATTTACATATTACGTATCATATTAATTCTGCTCCTTATGGGCATCCCCATTTTGGAGGCAACTTTCCTTACGGGTAACCCCATTTCGAAATGGAGCTATGCTAGGCACATAGTTCAAGAAAAGACAGCAAACCCTCCGTCCATCGGTGCTAAGTTATCATTCCACAATAATACATATACCTATATATAGATATACATGCTTTCAAAGAGATACAAGTCTTGCAAAAACATTTAAATGCACAATTGGGCCAAAAGCCAAACATTATTCATAATAATTCATACTTAGACTCAAATACCAAAACCATACTTTCATAATCATAATATTCATGCATAGGAATAACTCATTCATATTCAAAATGGTGCAAGCACCCAAAATGTTCAATAATCCATATTCAATAGATATATATGCAATCACATTATTGTCATAACCAATATTTTATCAAAATCATATCATAAAACATAATTGGGCTTAACCCTTAACATAATTTCTATAAATTCTCATGAACATGAATGCATATGATATGAAAATGGTATGTGTAGTTGAAATTGGGATTAACCCATAACATAATGTGAAAATGGCATGGGTAATTGAGATTCAATCTAAAATCAACAATACAATATGAAATTCAATTGAAAATATAATTAAATTCGCATTAAAAATTATAATATAATCACCCATGCATAAACAAGCCTAAAAGGGGACATGCATACTTGTAATTCCATAAACCCAAAGTAAATCCTCATATAATAGTTTAAATCATATTAAAATTATCAAATAAATACTGCCCATGCATAAATAGAAGATTTATTTTAGGACTCATAATATTCAAAATCCCATTTTAAAGTAAGCTAGAAATTTGTTAAATTACTTGAAAATAATTTGAGTCTCCTTGATTGGAAGGTAATCAAGGATCAAATCCATATACCTTCATAAAGATGAAGAAAACCCCCAAAGAATTTGAAGAATTGAGTTCCCTAACCCAAATGTTGAAGTCTCCGAGAGTTCTTTGTGGAAAGCTTTTGATAGGATTTAAAAATATGAAGAATGATTTTGAATGTATGAAATAGGTTTTAGGTCTTTTGATGATCTTAAAATAGCATAGGAATTCCCAAAAGACCAATAGAAATAACTGAATTTACGAAAATACCATTAATGAATCGGATGAAAATTTTACCAAAAGCCACTTGACTTAAGGGTAAAAGGTTCATATGGCATTACACGGTCCATTTACCTGCCCTTGAACCCACACTTAGACAAATTTCTGGAAGTTGGAATTTGGCTCAACACTTAGAAAAATTTCACTCCAGAATCCTCACGGCCTATGCCACACCACACGGTTTGTGTGGCTGTTTGTGGCACAAGAATTTGCCAAAAAGTGGCCATCTCATGCTCAAGGGCGGTCTCATGAGTTGTGAGATGTTTTACTGCCTGTTTACTGGCCCGTGTGGCAACACTGCACAAGAGGGTCTTACGAAAACAAACATAACTTCTTCATTCAAACTCGAAATAAGGTGAAACTAAGTTCATTGAAAAGATAACTCAAAGAGCTTTAATTTGGTAGGTCATTGGCCACCCTGCTAATTTAGTACTAAGAGATATGCCCATTTAGATTTGACCTTTCTATCGGTACTTATGAAAAACTTAAACAATGGAATTCCTTTGAACTTAACTTGATGTAGAAGACCCATAATGGCCTAAAAAAATAAGTGAGCTTGAATTAAAGTCTTGAAAGTGAATTGAAATCGAGCTTGGATGTTTCATAAGGTATCACCTCAGCCCAAAACTTTTCAAAAACAAATCTCAAGGATCACTAAAGCTATACAAAAATCCAGGTCCTTAGATAGACTTATTACAATAGTGTTTAATTGTCATGCTAAGTCTGTCGCTCTAAAGATCTGGAGTAGGGAAAGGTTGGCGTGATAAGAGGTGTACAGACCTAAGCTAATTAAGGTCAATTTCTATATTCGGGCTTGAAAATGGGGCAAGGTTGTCTAGTATATTTGGCTCCTGTTAGGGATGTTAAGGCATAATCCCTTTTTTATTTTTGTTCCTATAGTATCTAAGTTTAAAGAAGTCCTTCGATGGATTTTCCTAACATGCCTTCTGATAGAGATATAGGTTTTTGCATCGATTTAGAGCCCGAACCTTATCCCATCTCTATCCCTCCTTATCATATGACCTCATTAGAGTTAAGAGAGCTTAAGGTCCAAATCCAAGAACTCCTTGATAAAGGGTTCATTTGTCTTAGTGCTTCCTTGTGGGATGCTCTAGTCTTGTTTGTTAGGAAAAGAGATGTAGTATGAGAATGTATATAAACTACTGATAGTTGAATAAGCTCACCCTTCATAACAAGTACCTAATATCTTGTATTGATGATCTCTTTGACCAATTGCAAGTTGTTTTAGTGTTCTCAAAAATTAATATGAGATTAGGCACCAGTTAAACATTAGGCTTAAGGATGTGCCAAAGACTGTATTTTGGATCAGGTATCGACATTATGAATTTTTATTGATGTCTTTTGGTCTGACCAATCTCTCTCAACTTTTATGAGTTTGATAAATAGAGTGCTTAAACCATTTCTGGATTTGTTTTTTATTTTATTCATCGATGATATTTTAGTTTATTCAAAATGTAAGGAAGAGCATATAGACCATCTTCACATTGTTCTCGGTGTCATAGGAAAATAGAAATTTAATGCAAAATTTTCTAAGTATGAATCCTAGTTGGCTTTTATTGCCTTCTTGGGACATGTTGTTTTGATAAGAAAGGGCTGATAGTGGGTTACCAAAAGATTAAAACAGCTAAGAATCGGTTTGGCTTAGCCCCATTACTAAGGTAATGAGTTTTGTGGGGGTTTGTTAGCTACTATTAGCGATTTATGAAAAACTTTACGTCTATTGCTATCTATTTGATAAGTCTTACCCAAAAGGATGTGCCTTTTGATTGGACGGACAAGTGTGAAAAGAGCTTCCTAAAGCTCAAGACTCTTTTGATTACATCCCTAATCTTGTCATTATTGGTAAAAGGTAAAATTTTTGTTTATTATGATGCTTCACAAATGTTTTAGGTGTTATATTGATGTAGGATAAGAATATCATAGCCTATGCTTATGATAGTTAAAGGTTCATGAGCAAAACTACCCATGACATGATTTGGAGTTACCAGCGATGGTATTTACTGTAAAAATTTGCCAATATTATCTCTCCGATGCTTAATGTGAGTCATTCATTAATCATCGTAGTCTGTAGAACATGTTCACTTAGAGGAACCTGAACTTGAGATAATGAAGGTGGATAGAGTAGCTTAAGGATTACGACATCACCATCCAATACCACTAGATAAGGTCAATGTAGAGGCAAAAACATTGAGCCAAAAATCAATAAGTATGGATCGTCTAGTCAGGTTGCGTGGAGCTAAGCAACCTTTGGCTAAAGAGATTTAGGCATTGGAGGCTAAGTTCATGAGGTTAGGCATCTCGGAGAAAGGTGATGTATTGGCCAATATTGAATTAAGGCCCACTTTCACTAAGGAGATCAAGGCCAAATAGTTCATGGATGAATACTTAATGATATTAGAAAAAGGATGTGTAACACCCGGTAAAATTATCAAAATGCCGTTAAAGGAGATATGTGTGTGTAATGCATCTTCCAATTCTCCGATGGCAAATCTGAGGCTAAATTTTGCGATCAGTATGAAAAATTGAGCGGGAAAGTGCTCTCGATTGATTTTTAGAGTAACCAAATCAAAATATAACTTTTTGATACAAAAATGCAAACCTGTGAGGGTGAACAACAGGTGTGCGATGCGTACTTACCGTGTACCAACACTTGGTTTTATTCCAAAAATTTTCTATGGTATTAGAAATCTCATTTGGAGAATTTTCAGCAAAAAATATAAAAAATGAACCCAATTCGTGTCGTGGACCCCATATCCCTAGACATACTTTTTTTGAATTTCTTGAGGGGTATTGTAGACCTTTCCAAACCCATCCTGGACTTAATATATATCAAAATACTTTATTTTAAACGTAAAAAGGGTTTTAAACCCCATTCTAAGTCCTTGAAAAAGACTAGGGCTAAAGAGAAGAGAAGAGGAACAAGGAATTGAGGAGTTCGAAGAGAGTTCCTTGAGGTTGATTGTCTGAAACTTCAATCCAGGTATGTAAGGCTAAACTAAAAGCATGAGATTGTTCTCTCATATGCCCCATTGATGGTCGTAGAAGAGTTGAAAGTTTAATGAGTCCACAAACATTATTCTTGATGGGTTTTCTTGAAAAATTATATTAATTACATGTATTTTCTTATGTTGATGATCATCATAAACTTGTTTTCTTGAATTGAATACTTTCATGAGATATTTTATAAACCCTATATGTTAAATTTTGAAAACATGCATGAATGAATATAGGGATTGAGTCTAGAGCCTTGATTTGAGAATGTCGATTGTGATTATGATGTGAGAATGATGATGAGTTGATAGAACTTGATAGTCCTATGAGTATCCATAAATGATCTCTAATGATTTGTCTATTCGATTGTTTCCTAATAATTATTCTAAGCCTTGAGTTATTGATTAAGATGTTGGTTGATGAGATGATGAGAGTCTCTATGAGACTGATTGAATGATTAGTGTATCCATGAGGTTGATTAAGATGGAATATCTTATGAGCATTGAATCTTGGGAGGAGTATCGAGCACCAAAAGAGTAAGAACTTAATCTAACTCACACTCATCAAACTACGTAGCCAAGAGTAGGTGAGGATTATAACCATCATATCATATTATATTAAGGTTCCCTTTAGATAGAAGTCTCTGAAACAATAGAGGACTTGTAGATTGTCATCTCTATTTTGGACTTATCCATTATCATTTCAATTCGTTCTCTACCTGGTAAGTGCGGAGTAGCTATGGCAATAACGATGGCTTGTTGTACAATCACTGGCTCATAAGTGATTGTTTTCAGATAAGTGAAACTCCCAGAAAGTTCCCACATTGAGTACTTTGAGTCAAGATGAGATGAGATAAGAAAAGTTAAGTTGAGTTCTATCGAGTTGAGCCTAATTTGATTGATGAGGTCTGATTGGTTAATAGGTCACTTGTGTACTCTTTATTCTTGCTTTAGATAGACATTTGACATGTTGATTGGTTACTATTCTAAGTTGATATTGTTCTATATTATTTTACCTATTCCTGTTTCATTAAGCTATTTTATATATCATAAATTCTACCTACTGACATTACTCGGCCCTGCATCATTTTATGATGTAGATATAGGGATTAGAGATCATCAACAGGCACATTATTGAGGATCTAGGACATTTAGTTGATTGGTAAGCCTCCCCTACTTCAGAGGATTCATTATATTTATTTCATTTTGCTTTAAAGTTAGACTTAATTAGCTTGATTTTGACTGAGGTAGTCATGGGTCTATCATTGGCACTACTTGATAGCCTTTTGTTTTACTTATTATATTCCTTGAGACCAAATGACGATGTGCCCATTTACTTCCTTATGTCTTCTGCTGATTAGTAGAGTTTATTGACTGGATGAATGCGATGAGGCCAAGTGGTTCGCTTGGGGACTAGCAATAGTCTCTAGGTGCCAACCATATCTAGGGTACCCTCTTGGGGTGTGATAAACTTGGTATTAGAGCACAGAGTTAAGTGTCCTAGGGTGTCTATAAAGCCGTGTTTATAGGAACTTATTTATGGTTATGAGGAACCCACTTCTATTAATGAGGGACTATTGGCATTTAGGAAAAGTTTCCCCTTCTTTCAGATTCTAAATAATGCAATAGAGCTATTTCCTAAGACAATCTATGATGATTCATGCAATACTTTAGACCTTTCGACTATGCCTTATCCACGAAGTGATAGAGACAGTAATATTCAAACTCTTACCGATGAGATCCCCTACGATAAAGTAATCAGAATGGTAGGGAAACTGCACCAAGCTTGAGAGAAGCGAACAGTTTGCTAAGTTGATTGACTAGAAAGAGTGCACTATTGCTCATATGAATCATGCATTTGGGTTAGCTCTAGATGTACCCTAACCTTCTCATTCAAAACGTGCTTCCGATGTTACCTAGAGAGAGAAAATTATGTCTCTAAAGAGTTTAATGTTACCACCTAAGAGTGAGATGTGAGGTCTTATTATAAATCCTGAGTAAAATTGAATTATCTCAGAGTTAGAAGGTTGATAACCGAAAGAAAATGGACGAGATAGCAAGAGTGATTGTTGACTGAGGCTTGTAGTTAGAGTTATGTACCTATTAGGTAAGTAATGCAGTGATGAGTCAACTGCCATAAGTTTGATAGAAGAGTTGTAAGTACCCTATGATTTTCATGAAGAGATATAGAGGAAGATGTGATATAGTGTGCTCATACTAGAAAGAAATTTATGTTGATGTGTTGTAGTATTCATACTATTGAGGGTGAAGTATAGATATTGAATAGGGTAAAAGTGTGCTTTCAATGTGATGGATCTTAATTAGCTTATGGTTTTTAAATGATGGTTCATGAGACTCATAGAGTTATGAGCGTAGTCAGATAAGGAGATATGATTGAATAGGAGAGTGGTACTGAGTTAAGAGGAAGGGGATGTGTTGATTGAGTACTCGCTATGAGATTTTAGTGGGCTTATGTTCCCTAAACTTTTACCTAATAGTTGTAAGTTGGTGTGATGTTAGAGAGGTGTCTGATAGATGCACATGTTAGTGCTAGACCTTAAGCTTGAATTTTGAGGAGTAGCGGTAAAGAGAAGATAGCACCGTGAAAGTGATAGTCTTAGTTTGAGATTTGTTCTAAAAGGCTTGCCATAGTATATGATCTAGATGAAGACATCAATTTGTAAGGAAGTGATGCTATGGGCTGGGTATAAGTGCCCCTTAGGTAAGATGAGTGAGATGAGGATAGCTCAATAGATAAGAAGAGGCTTGAGATATGTACCCATGATTGCGAAAAGATATGTGAAGCTCTAAATTATGACTGTTAGAAAAATCTAGATAGTATTTTTGAGTTATGAATGTGGAGTAGGTTGATACAAGCATTTCTTATCATTCCGAGTAACCCAGTTGATTAGGGATTATAGATAGATGATGAGGAGCTTTCCATTATAGTCTAAGTCTTATATAAATGAGTTTGTAGGAGCACCAAAGTTGAGTGTTTGCAGGTAAAAGAAGAGGTTAGATTGGAAGAGTTGTGGAAAGTGGTTATGTACGCCATTAAGAGCAGCAAATATATAGAGAGAGATCCATAGATATAAGAGAAAGCTAAGGGTGATATCATTAGAAAGAGTCTGAGTGGCTAGTCATATGTATGCCATTATAGTATAACAAAAGAGTTTAAGGTGCATATTCATACAAATAGTGATTCCTAAACCGTGTAGAGATATATGCTTATAGCCTAGTAGAGAAAATGGATTCACAAGTTAGAGAGGACGTTGAGAGCTAAGGGGGAGATGATGACATGAAAAACCAAAGTAGATCTTGCGATTTCAATTGTGATAGGCTGATCAAGATGAGATATCAATTTTTTTCCATTTCATATAATCTTCACACTTCAGTTAAGATGATACTCTATTCTCGTCTGGTGTATGACTGCCATGTTTATGGCATAGTTCTATGCATACCATGCTAATTTCTGTTCATTTTGAGTTTTGAGGACGAGAAACAATGACTTCATTTGATGATTCTGCTCTTAACCAATAGATCCAAGAGTTTTCAGTCATGTGTTGAATGAGATATGACCAAAGCTTTACACTAACTATAGTTTTGTGAACTCGAGCAAGTCTTTATAGATGATGGAGATTGTACTTCATTACGAATGTCCTCAGATAAGATTTCTCGATTGAGTCGTGCTAATGATCTTTCGTTCCAATCCTTTTGAGTGATCCTGCTTTCCAGCCTTGATAGGAATGTTAATGATAGTAGATGAGTTATGGGTGATGGGGGGGGTAAGTGTTCTTAAATTGTGATAATGGAGTTACGTTCTTATCTTAGAGTTGATGTTCCTTTTGAGCCTTTGCGTACTTGAGTATACAAGTTCTTGATAATATTCGTGCCTAATAATGATGTTGGAGATAAAGTTTAAATTCTAGATATTAAGTTCAAAGTCTGTTCTTGAGAATGAGTATTTGATTATCTAAGTATTTGAGTTCTTGATGGTGTTCATGCTTATTTTGCATGGAGAGGTAGTAGTTTGAGGTTTCGCCAAAGTGGGAGATGATTAGTTCCTCCAGGTCCAAATTATGATGCTGATAGTAGTAGAATGAGAGTGAGGGTAGATGGGGAGGAGTGAATATATCTTTATTGTAATATTTGTGTTAAACTTGCATCATGTAGGGACAGAGGTAGGAGGAGGAGAGAGATGAGACATTATGATGTGCAATAGATATGTAAGAATATGTTGGTGTGTCTTTGAGGGAAGATGCTCATTAAATGGTGGAGGTACAAGTGACGAGTAGGCTTGAAAAATTCTAAGACATAGTTGAAGTAATTAGAGTGATAGGCTTGAATACGTGGTTGTTAGTATGCGAGTGTTGATGATAGACTATTGAAGACTTAGTAATAAGGGTTTCGAGTAAAGGTAGTGAAGTAGTGAAGAGGACTAGTGATCTTTTAATGAAAGCCCTTGTGAAAGTATAGAATCGAGTATTGAGGATTAGCTTTGTATGAATATGATCGTATTAAGGATAGCACCTTGAGGCTTATAAGTAGGCTTGAATAGAAAAAAAGGAGGTGGTTAGGTGGAGATTTGAATAAGAGCTATAAGATTAAGTTGATAGACTAGAGTGCCATGAAAAGGAGCATAATTGAGGTGAGGAGATGAGCTTGGAGGTATCCACAGAGTCTTGTATATCGCAATGGTCCCCTTTCTCGAGTAGAGTTGATGACTTCCTTCTTGAGTTCAAATGACTGATAGTCGAAGTGTTTAAACATTTCAAATGGATTGACTTTCGATGTTCCATTCATGCCAAATGGTGAGAATGTCTAGATACTATCTCTACTCTTGATCTGAGCCGAATTGTCTATCTGAGTTGACGTATCTATACCTGAGTCTAAGTAAAGTTTGTTGAGATTAATGAAGAGTCGAGAGTTTGATTGATTGAGTGAGTTTTGAGAAGAGTTCCGATTGTATTCATGCCTTAATGTCTACCTCTACTCATCATTCGAGGATGAATGATTCTAAGAGGGAGATAACGTAACACCCAGTAAAATTATCAAAATACCCTTAGAGAAGATATGTGCGCATAACGCGTCTTCCCATGCTCTGATGGCTAATCCAAGTAAGATTTGCGATCAAAATAAAAAAATTGAGCGAAAAAGTGGTCTTGTTTGATTTTTAGAGCAACCAGATCAAAAGATAATTTTTTGATACGAAAATGCGAAACCACTAGGAGTGCACGATAGGTGTGCGACGTACACCTAGCATGGACCAATACTTAGTTTTATCCAAAAATTTTCTACGGGATTAGAAACCTCGTTCAGAGAATTTTCAGCGAAAAATACCAAAAATAAACCCAGTCCGCGTCGCAGACCCTATGTCCCGAGATAGACTTTTTTAAAATTTTGTGAGGGGCTATTTTACATACCGTACATTCCACGTATTGATGCCATCGGTGCTGCATCATTTTATAATGCAGATATATTCATGAGGTATTACAATATCTGCCCCTTGGGATCATTCATCCTCGAATAATAACGATACGGAGAAAGCTAGCTCATACCATAAAATTCTATAACATAGTAAATATAAATCTTTGAGGTGAATATAGGGATTAGAGATCATCAACAGGCGTATCGTTGAGCATCTAGGATGTTCAGCTAATTTCTGAGCCTCCCCTACTTCGAAGGATTCATTATATTTATTTCATCTTGCTTTAGAGTTAGACTTGATTAGCTTTATTTTGATTAAGGTAGCCATGGGTCTTTCATTGACACCACTTGATAGTGATTGAGGCTTCATAGACTAAAGTTGAATGTTGATGTAAGACTTGTTGAGCTAGTTCTGTCACACCCGCCAGCCTATACCCTGGACGTGGCTAGCACTCGAAAACTATTTTTGGCCCCAAACGTACCACTTAGCCTGGCTACTTACTAGGCGGAAGACTTAGTAATAGTGGAAAAAGCCATAAAAGCAATAAAATGATCTAAAACTGTCTGCATAAGTTGAATACGAAAACCTTTAAGCAATATCTGAATGTTTTAGAAACTGAAATACTAACACATTGTCTATAGAACCTCTACTACAAATGTCTGAAAGGACTACTAAGACAGACCCCAAGTAGCCAGAACTAAAAATAAATACTGAAAATAACATAATATGAACCCAAGAGCCTCAGACTGGAAAGAGGCCTCACCACTGTCTGGAAGCTATCAAGTTCTCAACAGAGCGACTGCTGAGGAACTCGGTCACCTGTGTCTGTATCATAAAATGATGTAGGTCCTAAGGATGTCAGTGCATGGAATGTATGATATGTAAGATGGCTAAAACATTTAAACAGTATATCATAATGCTTCTCAAAAGACATAACCATAATCATAATTAAATAGCAATAATCATAAAGGCTGGTATGTTGAAAATAACATGCTGAAAACTGATAAGTAAAACGTAGTTTCTTAGCTTGGAGAGTTTCTCTAACCGACAACTACTACTATGATCTTCGTGGTGATACAATGTCTTTTCCACACTATCAGAGCCATCCCGTACTTTGTCGGGGTAGGGGACGAATAACTAGGGGAGTGGATCCATCCCAAACTGGGCCAGCTCAGTGGCTAATAAGGAAGGTACTGTAGTGTAATCCTATCTTATGCTGGCTACATAGTTTATGAGCTTGAGTAATTTATTCTACTCTCACCCAAATCGGTGCTCAATACTACTCCCAAAATGTTCTTATATAGCTCAAAACATTTAAACAATGAATTCTTGAAATATTATCTTTCGGGGACTTAGCCCAGCTTTAACTTTTCTCAACTTCTCAACTGAAATATTCAACTTTACTGAAACTACTATCTTTTATATACTTTCAACCTCGCTATATTACTCAACTAGAATACCAAGAACATCTCCAAGAAAGATCATTCTTTAACTTGATTTAAACTAATCTTTTTTTTCTTGAGATCTTATCAAGATTGGTTTTCAAGAAACTCAACAATAAGAATTCTTGTTCAAGAATGAACATAAACTTGATAACAATTCTTTAATGAAATGATATAGAGACCAAAAATTATAATATCCATCAAGAATCTATGGAATGTATCATGAAAATTAACATACTCATAAAGTTTACGGGAAACTTAGTCTTAATTTATACTTGAAAGTTCATGGGTGAAAACTAGTTTCAATCTCTAAAAATATTAACAAAATAATTACTTTTGGATTTAGTCTCAATTTATACTTGAAAGTTCATGGGTGAAAACTAGTTTCAATCTCTAAAAATATTAACAAAATAATTACTTTTGGATTTAGTCTCAATTTATACTTGAAAGTTCATGGGTGAAAACTAGTTTCAATCTCTAAAAAAATTAACAAAATAATTACTTTTGGATGGCCTTACATATCTTGGAATGACTTCTTTGAAGATTGAAAGAATAATATTGAATGCCCTAATGTTCTTGAATTCTACGCTTGAAGTTCTGGAAGGGTTTCTTACTTTTAACGGATGAATATGAAGAAGAAATACGTTTTTAAATATTAATTACTTAAACCTGACTTAGTTTAGGATATTGGGTGTTGAAAAAGTTGGATTTGCCCTTTTCCATAGAAAAAATGAAACTGGCCATATTCCTACACTAGTACGCAACGCGCAGTAGTGCTTTTTAGCACTTTTTTGCGATTTTTGTGTTTCCTCAAATTTTGGAGAAAACTCAAAGTGTGGTTCCACGTCCACTCCACGTCGCAGATGGGGCACAGAAACTCCACTGTTTTAAGCTCACTTGGACAAAAAAAATTCATGTTTTTTCGAGTTAAAGCTGAGTTGAGACAATTTTCCAACTCAATTTTTCGCACTAATCACAAATCTTATCTCAGATTTGCAAATGGAGTAAGGGAAGACACATTATGCATAAGGTCAATTCTAGGGGTGTTTTCATCATTTCATGAGGTATTACAATATCTGCCCCTTGGGATCATTCATCCTCGAATAATAACGATACGGAGAAAGCTAGCTCATACCATAAAATTCTATAACATAGTAAATATAAATCTTTGAGGTGAGAATACAAAAGTTTACCTTCAAGATCCTAATTTAGGCCAACGAACAAGCGTGGATACTTGGCCTTCATATCTTCCTCGGCCTCCCATGTGGCTTCCTCCATGAATTGGTTCATCCACAAAACCTTCACCGAAGCAATCTCCTTGGTCCTGAATTTACAAATTTGACGGTCTAATATTTGCACCAGAATCTCTTCATAAGACAAGTTGTCCTTAATCCCAATACTTTCAACCGGGACAACTAGAGAGGGATCTCCCAAGAACTCCTTAAGCAAGGAAATATGAAACATAAAAGGTAAATGATCATCCCATTTACTTTTAAAGTCTATCATGCACGCCCTCAATAGATCTTCCAAGGTCTATATAGTTCGCTTTGCCTGTCTATCTGCCTGTGGATGGAAAGTTGTGCTAAGATTCACCTTCGTACCAAGCCCTTTCTAAAAGGACTTCCGAAACTATGTTGTAAACTGAGCTCCTCTTTCTGAAATAATGGAAATAGGGACCCCGTGCAGCCTAACAATCTCCTTAAGATAGAGTTTGGCATAATCTTCAGCTGTATCAGTTGTCTTGACCAGTAGAAAGTGAGTTGACTAGGTCATTCTATCTACTATGACTCATATCGAGTCATGCTGTCCATGGGATTGAGGTAAGCCCATTACAAAGTCCATATTAGTCATCTCCCATTTCTGTTCTAGAATCTCTATGTTTTGGGCTACACCACAAGGCCTTTGGTGCTCAACCTTAACTGGTTGGCAATTTGGGCATCTAGACACAAACTTTGCAATGTCCTTGTTCATAACACCCCACCAATAGACTTCTCGCAAATCTCTATACATTTTTGTTGCACTAGGGTAGATAGAGTATCTAGCATTATGGGATTCGACCAAGATCCTATCTCTAAGATGGTCAACATTTGGCACACACAACCTGCCTTGGTATCTCAGGACACCATCTCCCCCTTTTGAGAACACTAATACTTTCTGCTTCTGAACAACTCCAATTGAAAAGGATGGAATCCTTGTCTTGCTTTTCTTTCACTTCTACCTGTAAGGATGAATCTAACCCATTTCTGACAATGGCCCCACCTTTGTCAGAATCTTCAATCTGCACCCCCAAACAGGCTAGTCTATGAACCTCCTTAGATAACTCTTTCTTTTCAGTCTCAACATGGGATGTTCTCCCAGTGGTCATCCTTCTAAGAGCATCAACAACTATATTAGCTTTACCCGGATGATAGAGGATACTCATATCATAGTTTTTCAATAACTCCAACCATCTCCTTTGTCTTAAATTCAGCTTCTTTTGGCCAAACACATACTGCAAACTCTTGTGGTCCGTCAATACATCCACATGCCCACCATAAAGATAGTGTCTCTGGATCTTCAGAGCAAACACCACCACAGTAAGCTCAAGATCATAAGTGGGGTAATTCTTCTCATGAATCTTAAGCTGTCTAGTGGAATATGCTATCACCTTGTCTCTCTGCATTAATACACAACCTAATCCAACCCTAGAAGTATCACAATAAACCATGAAATTGACAACTCCATTTGGTAAGGAGAAGATAGGGGTTGTAGTCAGCCTAGTCTTCAACTCTTGGAAGCTCTTCTCATAAGCTTTTGACTACTCGAACTTAGTCTTCTTCTAAGTCAACTTAGTCAAGGGGTTAAGATATAAAAAAAACCCTCTCTACAAACCATCTGTAGCACCCTGCCTTGGCCAATTCTTCACTACTTCAATCTTTTGGGAATCAACCTGGATACCCTCACCAGACACAATATGCCTGAGAAAGGCCACAGACTCCAACAAAAACTCGTACTTAGAAAATTTAGGATATAGTTGTTGGTCCTTAAGGGTCTGAAGGATGACTCTAAGATGGTTTGCATGCTCCTCCTTGTTACGGGAGTAGATCAGAATGTCATCTATGAACACAATGGCAAACATATCTCGATATAGACTGAACACCCTATTCATAAGATCCATGAAAGGTGCTAGTGCATTTATCAACTCGAAGGACATGACCAAAAACTCATAATGACCATAGAGGGTTCTGAAAGCTGTCTTAGGAATGTCTTTCTCTCTAACTTTAAGCTGATAATACCTAGATCTAAGATCTATCTTGGAGAAACAGGTAGCACCCTAAATTTGATCGAATAAGTCATTAATTCTAGGAATAGGATATTTGTTTTTAATGTTAACCTTGTTCAATTAATGGTAATCTATGCACATACGAAGAGAACCATCCTTTTTACGCATGAAAAGAACTAGAGTACCCCAAGGTGAGACGCTTGGTCTAATGAACCCTTATCCAAAAGATCTTTTAGTTGTATCTTTAAATCTTTCAGCTCCGAACAAACTGAAGAGATGGTGCCTCGGCACGATAATTCTAAACTCTGACTAGGTGATATATACACCATTTGGAGATTAACTTTCTAGCTTTGAGATAAGAGACAAACTGACCTTTAGGAAATACTGAGTTACACCTCCACTCTAAGACTGCTTCATTGGGAAACTGAAACTTGACTACTCTAGTTCTGCAATCTATAGAGGCATACCTAGCATGAAGCCAATCCATGTGTAGGATGAAATTAAAATCTACCATGTCTAACTCCACGAAATCAGCTACAATAGTCTTATGATATACAGAGACTGGATATCCCCTATAAATTCTTTGGGCTAAAATCAACTCTCCAGTAGGAGTAGAAACACTGAAAGGCTCAAGAAGACATTCTCAAACTTCACAGCTACTTATGGGGTTACAAAAGACAATGTGGCTTCTGGGTCTAATAATGCATAGACATTATAAGTAAAGATTTTGAGCATACCCGTAACCACATCTGGTGAGTTCTCCTGCTCCTGTCTGGTGCCCATGGCATACAAGAGGTTTGTGCCCCCACTTGTCCCTGCTGTAGTACCCCTATGAGGTAGCTTACCTGCAGTACTAAAGAGACAGTCTGTGATCTAGTGTCTCTCATATTCTGCTTCCCCATAGGACAATCCTTTAAGAAATGCCCCACCTGACCACATTTTAAAAAACCATTTGTGCCCATAAGGCACTCTCCGGGATGAGATCTACCACACTTACCATAAGTAGGATAGCAATTTGATCCTGGAGCTATGCTACCCTGTGACTGGCTGCCCGGAAGCCTGCGGTGTTGTGATCCCTGCTCATTTCTGATCCTTAATGCAGGTGCACTAGCAAATGAAGGTGCTGGTCTAGCTGTCTTAGGCTGGAAAGATGAGTGAACTCCACCTCTAGTCCCTCTCTTACCTGACTTCTGGCCTGATGTCTTGGCCCTCTTACTTCTGAACTCCTCCCTATCCTACATCTTCTCCTCCTCTACCTGCTACACATACATCATCAAACAGGCTATATCTATGTCCCCAATAAACATCGTATTCCTGCCCTCTCTCTTAGTCATTTGAGAGAGCCCGAATACGAAGAGATCTATCCTCGTATGCATGTCTGCCACCATAGCTAGAGCGTAATGGGATAACTAAGTAAACTTGAGGCTATAATCTTGTACACTTATATTCTCCTAATTTAAGTTTAGGAACTCTCTTACCTTAGCCTGCCTCATCTCCGTGGGGAAGTACTTTCCCAGAAAGGCCTCCTCAAACACTACCCAAGTGATAGTTGGAGCCCCATCAGCCTTACTCAATTTCCACTGGTCAAACCAGAGTCTAACTACCCCCTTGAGCTGATAGGCAGCCAACTCAACCCGCTTAACCTCATCTATATGCATCACCTGAAATACCTTCTGAAGTTCCTCAATGAAGTTCTGAGGGTCCTCCTTCACACTGGACCCCGTGTATTTTGGTGGGTTCATCCTCAGAAAATTCCTAACTCTAGCGGTATCTGTCCCATCATTCCTATCATCTCCCTGGTGACCTCCCTGAGTAGTGACTGCCTGAGCCAAATTCTGAATGGCTTGGTGAAGCTCAACATTAGTAATGACTGCCTGCTGTGGCTGCTCTACAGGCACAACTAGACCTCTAGGTTCCTCCGATATTTGGCCAGGCTAGTTTGCGTTTCTCCTGGCTGGGCATCCTCTGCCCCTTACTGGTCTGTTAACTCTACGAGGAAGCATGATCTGAAAAACACGGCATGAATGCATGAGTTAGAAAGGACTTTACAGAGATATACCCTGTAGCATGAGAGGAAGAATAACAAGAAATGATGACATTTCCTAATGTCTCGTAGCCTCCCTATTATAGACATGGAGTGCTTCACACACATAATTCGGACCATACTAGACACAGTTCCATAGACTCCCTAGGACTTTTGAACTCTGGGCTCTGATACCAAGTTTGTCACGCCCCTAGCCTACATCCTGGTCGTGGTCGGCACTCAAAAACCATTTTTGGCCCCAAGATTACAACTTGGCCTGGCTACTTACTCGGCGGAAGACTTAGTAATAATGGGAAAAGCCATAAAAGCAATAAAATGATCTAAAACTGTCTGTATAAGCTGAATACCAAAACTTTTAAGCATTGTTGGACATCTCAAAATAGTATAGTGGACAAGTAAAGATGGACGGAGGGAGTAATAGTAACATTAACACTATGTAATATTGTCCTATTGCTATTTATTTTAATATGTTTAAATTATAATTTAATTTAAAAATTTAATTAAAAAATATAAGAATAAAAAGGTGGGGGCCCGGCAAGACCCGCGACCCATATACAAATGGGTTGGGCTACTTATTTTCTAGCCCATAAAAAAAGGGGCCAACCCGCAATGAATAATAACAACTGGTCAAGTTCAAGTAATAAATTTATTGCTTGCAATTAGATTATGATGGGTTATCATTTCATTTATATCATCATTCCTTTGTTCACATACATGCAACATATACTATAAAATAGTCACTACAACAAATGTGATATTTAGTTACGAAATTATTAGCTACAACAATAACTTCGTCACACACTATTAAGTTTTTGTGACAAAAATTATAGGACCACATATTTTTAGCGACGAAACATATAATTTCGTAGCAAAATTTTGTCCACTAAAATTTTTCACCAAAAATTGATTTGCCGCCATTTTTTAAGTACCATTGATGACGAAGTTTAAATTATTAGTGACACATTATTTTGTCACTAATAATGTATCTAATTTGTGACAAACTAACATATGTCTTAAAATTAGTTATATTTTGGAGACAAAAAAAAATTGTCACTAAAAATAAGTTGTCGTATTAGCGACAAATTAGTGTTCGTGGTTAAATATTGTAAGTTTTAGCCACATTTTCTCTATTAAAATTAACTATGGTTACCGCACAACCATACCGTAAAATATCAAAATCAAAATTAGAAATACCGAACTATACCGAGCTAATTTGGTATGATAATGGTATCGTATTCTTAAATACCGAAAACCAATATTACTATACTAAATTTTTAAATACCATATCATATCATATCATGCCCACCCCTAGTTCTTCCACTAGATAGTTAGTGTGGGTGTCATTTATGACTTTTTGGGGTCTTTACATTTAAAGAATTTATTTGAGGGGAAAAAAAACTTTTTCCAATTGAATTAAGGTGTTTGGTTAATTAGTAAAATTGCTTTTAAATAGAAATAGAAACAATTTTTCTGCTGGTTATAAAGCAAAAAATATTATTTCTTAAAAGGAACACAAGCAAAAGTAGAAAATTATTTTTTCAAGACAAAAATACCCCTATTATTTATCCATACTTATCAATATATCCCTTGTTAATTAATTACCATATCTCACAAGTTCCATTTAAGAATTTTATTCTTTCATTTTCACACAATAAATTTCTTATTTTATTTAACATTTTACATATTATTATTTTATGTTTTAATCTATGGAATGATTTTTAATTTATTTGGATTGATATTCTTAATTATATTTAAATCATTATGATAATATTATAATAATATTTAACATTTAATAGGATTTATCTATGTACAATATTTATTTAAAAATTTAAGTAAATTTTTTATATTTGTGATTTGAAATAATTTTTCGCTATAAAACAATTTTAATATTAAAAGTGTTTTGACGAATGTTCTATTTCTCAATTTGACTCTCAAAAGCATTTTTAAAAGGATTGGTCAAATACAATTTACTTATCAAAATTACTTTTCAAATGAATTACCTAAACAAAAATTCCTTTTTCTCAAAAACACTTTTCTAAAAAACTATTTCGATAAAAATGCTTATAAAAAGTAAATAATTTTTAACGGCTTAACCAAGCATGATCTAAAAAAGAAAAAGTGAAAATGCCAGCCGTTAATGTAGATCATATATAATATAGTATAGAAGGAAATAAACTTCAACAATGGTAACCTTCCATAAACTCTACTAATTATGGAAGTATAATTATTTATAGTCCAACTTCAAGTTTGACTATTAGGATTTGAACAACATCTATTTAGGTAATAATTAAAAAATACCTTAAAGACCAGATTTTATAATTAATTCATTTCTAAATTTAGTCTTATTATCTCAAATTACTTTCAATTATTCAATTATATGGTCTTATTAGGCATCTATAAATACAAGTCAAACATTTTTATTTTATATCCAGAGGCAGAAACTCACTCATATACTTTATACTTTTACTTTTTCGGTACTAAAATATGTCGCAAAAAGGGGCATCTTAGACCACTGATAATCTTGATGAGGAAAAGAGAAAACAACTTATACAAAAAGGACTAGCATCGCTGTGTAAGAAAGCATATGAGTTGTCTATTCTATATGATGTAAAAGTCGGAATAATTTTCTTTACTCCTAGAGAAACCGATGTTTGTGATTGGCCTACTGTAATCGAGGATAATGGCATAGTAAATGATCATTTGGAAATACAAGTTATTTACCCATGAAACCTACCTTCAACCTATAGTGAATGATCGAGAAGGAAATAGTAGGTAATTGGAACAAATGGCTAAGGAGAAGGAAATGGAGAACCTCTTTGACCAACTTGCTGAGGGAAGAAAAAAGTCCAATGAATTTAATGGTAGACAAATTAAGGGTTTGTTAAAGTTGCTTGATGTTAAGAAGGAAAAACTTGACCAGATGAAGATACAATTTAATAAAAATGTTGCAAATGAAAGTGGTTCTAATGAAAACAATGCTGAAGAAAAGAATGATGGGCATTCGTAGATGTAATACTTTTCATTTTTTCCATCATCCAATTTGTCTCGCCTTTTAATAGCATTTCCTAGTTATAAGTTTATTTCTCATTGGTCTTGTTTTCATGTTATTGTTGTCATTTTAGTGATATATGAAAGATATTTTATTCAAGTCCAATTAACCTAGTAATACACTATAAAAAAACACTTAAATTATGGGCTATCCCCAAGGGTCCTCTCTCTTTCCTTGAACTATATGCTAGCATAGGTATATGTATATGGTAACCCTCATCGAAATGGGAGGCCGTAAGGTGCGGTTACAATATTGATATGATATTAAAATGCCCCAAAAATGTACTTCAGAAATACTCATAATGGTAATTTCCATATATCTCAAAATATGTGCGTGATATCAAAAATTCAACTTCATATTCTCTATCAGGGGGTAAAATTGAGTGGGCAATGGGTATAACCCAGATTTTAGAGGATTCATAGCAAAAAATAATTTTTGCTAATTTACTATTTCCAGATAACATCCGCGCCCTGGCCGTGACGCGCCAGGGGCGCGGAGTAGTACAAAAAGGGCCTGTGCAATGGGTTCGCATCGCGCTAGGAACGCAGATCAGTGTAAGTTTTTTCTTGATTTTTTTATCTCAGCCAAAGGCATTGGGGTCATAGCCCCATGCCCACTTATGCGTGAAAACACTCATACTTAGCCATTTTTCAACTCTATATCACTCAAAACCTCACAAAAAATGTCTTCAAGACTTAAACAAATATCTCATTCAAATTTCAAGGATTCTGATCTTAACTTTGGAACTTAAGGATTCTCTTCAACCTCTAAGTTCTCTTCAAGCTCATCTCAAGAAAAATCTATTGAGACTATGCATATTTTAAGCTATGAAACTACGATCTATTATGAGTTTTGATGATGGATTTCAAAGTAACCTATATGAGGGTTTTACTAATTGATGGTAGTTTAATTTACATTAAGATTTCTCATCTTATTTCACTCTTGAATTGCATGATTTTGAACTAGTATCATGAACTCACCAAGTGGTTGATAAAAAACCAAGACAAGGATTCTCAAGTTATTGATGATTTACTTCATGATTTACAAGTCAAGTGACTATATGATGATTAAGGGCTTTTAAGTATTTATTGAATTCATGAAAAGTATCTATGATGTTACAAGTATCATGTTAAGCCCTATTGTAAAATTTTTACCTCTTGTGAGTCATTCATGTTAAAGCAAGAGTTCATGTATGATTATGATCTACTCTCATGTTTCAAGTTAGGCTCACCATTAGAGGTCAAACATGTTTATGAGATACTCAAGTCATGTTCTCACAAGCTATTCATGTTATGATTAAGGTATGATTATTTCAAGTATTCCGTGAGATTAGACTTAGCACCGATGAATTGGATGTCGGCGTGGATTATCTTCAAGGGTCCATACTCTTTTCCTCAAACTATGTGCCAACATAGGATTATACTTTTTCCTTGCTATACTAGTGGATCTATTTAGTGCACTTTATCATGAAATCTACTCTGAAATGAGATGGTTTCCCGTAAGAAGGGTTACTTCTCTGAAATAGGACGAGATTCGTAAGGTGAAATATGGTTTACCTTTAGAAGTAGACTACCTCTTTACTGATGAGGAGTAATTATCGGGATTCCGAGTTGTAGCTCACTTAGTCTTACTTTTGTAGGTTAGGATCTCTTCCCGTACATGTATTATGTTCTATACAAGTTGAATGATTTACAAGCTTGTTTTACTTCAAGCATTGATCATGCATGCCATATTGAGATTACACTTATCTATTGCTTATTATTATGCATTTTGACTATATTGGCTAATGTCTTATTGCATTGCATCGTACATACTTGGTACATTCAAATGTACTAATACATATACTCTATGCCTACATGATATTACCATGTAGGACCGGTGCACCATGTGATCATCCCCCACGTGGCTAGTATGATCCTTTGAAGCAAGCTTTGGTGAGTCTTCAAGTCCGAGGACACTATCCTTATTATTCTTGTTATTTTGAGACTTCTTTATGTTGAACATTTGTTACTATGAGGGTGAGCCCGAAAAGTGTCTTGGCCCCCAATCCATTCCATGTTAGAGGTTTCGTTGGATATTATGATGTACCTATACTTGAGTTTGACTCTTTAATGCTTTAATGATTATTAAAGACTTCCCTTAGTCCCGCTTTCCCTTTTTATTATATCTCTTATTATTGTTTACTTTGCTTCCGCGATCAAGGATGTGTGATTGATATGCTAAGAGGCTTGTTTGGGTCCATTCAGGTTCCCATTCACAGTGTCACATCTAGGACCTAGGCTTGGATCATGACAAACTTGGTATCAGAGCACTAGACTGTTAATGGTCCTCAGAATCCAACACACCGTGTCGATTATAGTCTTATTCATGGTTGTAAAACATGCCATAACTATGAATGGGAGGCTATGAGATGTTTTAGGAAATGTTTCACTTCTTCATGGTCTATATCATGCTTTAGATGTAAGTATAAGGTTTTCCCCCTAACGAATGCTCTTTGCTATTGTAGATCATGTCGATTCCAAGGGGGAGACTAAGGAGCGCCCGTACACCCAAGGAGCAACAGGCCCCTCCTGCTCCTCAAGCTCCTCAAGGAGGAGAGGTAGCCAAGATGAGTTCCGAGATGCTATTACAAGGTTGGCTTATGCTATGACCAACCAAATAAACCATGTAGCCCAAGTCCTTCATTCTCTCACTTCGTCTTCCAGAGTGAAGGATTTCACTAGAATGAACCCACCAGAGTTCTATAGGTCCAAGACGGATAAGGATCCCCAAGAGTTCATAGATAAGGTGTACAAGGTGCTATCCATCATGGGGTCAATTTGGCGGAAAAGATAGAGTTGGCAGCCTACCAACTCAAAAGGGTGGCTCAATAGAAGTTGGAGAAGGAGAATGATGATGCTATCCCTTAGGAAGAGTTCAAAGTCACATTCCTCAACCATTTCTTTCCTATTGAGCTAAGGAAGGCTAAGATGATGGAGTTTATGAACCTTAAGCAAGGTTCTATTAGTGTGAGGGAGTATGCCTTCAAGTTCAACCAACTCTCCAAGTATGCTCCATAATTGGTTGCCGAGCCTAGATCAATGATGAACCAATTTATGTCGGGAGTGTCCAACTTGGTAAATGAGGAGTATCATATTGCCATTCTAGTAGGTAATATGGATTTGTCCCACCTCATGACATATGTCGAGCAACTAGAGGGCAAAGCTTAGAAAAAGAAGAAGTAGTGAGTCCAAGAGGGCTCGTTTTGAAGGTGGTTTCCAAAGATCTAAGGGTGTCCAGTTTTCTCAAGGACAAGGGTCATCCAATGCTCCTACCAAGAGGTTTGCCAATGATAGAGTAACCAACACAAGATTCCAAGTGGTAGTGGAGGAATGACAAAACCTAGATGCCCAAGGTGTGAAAATAATCATAGTGGTCCATGTTTGAGGAATTCTTATTCTTGCTTTGGTTGTGGTGAGATGGGTCACAAGGTTATTGACTGTCCTTATGCTCAAAACAAAGGTAGAGATGGTCGTCCACAAGGCCAAGGTGCAAATGTAGGTCAAAAGGAAAGAGAAGGGCAACAAGAGGGTGCTCCAAGGCAAAATAGATTCTATGCTCTTCAAGGGAGACAAGGGGTGGATGAGGTGCCCAATATTGTCATCAGTATGTTAAAGGTTTTTTAATTTAATCTGTATGCATTGATAGACCCAGGTTCCACTCTTTCTTTTATTTACGCCTTTTGTTTCCAAAAAGATTCATGTTAGTCCTGAATTGTTGTGTGAAACTTATGAAGTTTCTACCCTTGTTGGTGAGTCCATTGTTGCTAAAAGAGTCTATAGAAATTATCCCGTGTTTATATTACATAAAGTCTTGCCTTATGATTTTGTTGAATTAGATATGGTGGATTTTGATGTCATTCTTGGGATAGATTGGTTGCATGCATATTATGCTTCTATTGATTGTAGAACCCGTAGGGTTAAATTCTAATTCCCTAATGAGCTTGTACTTGAGTGGAAAATTTGTGATGTGGTGGTCAAGGGTAGATTCATTTATTTTATTAAAGCCTAAAGGTTGATTTCTAAGGGTTGTCTCTATCATTTTGTAAGGGTTTAGGATGTTGAGTCCAAAGTCCTTTCTATTGAGTCGGTTTTGGTGGTTAATAAGTTTCTTAATATTTTTCCCTATGAGCTTCCTGGTATTTCTCCCGGAAGGAAAATAGATTTTGGTATAGACCTTCTTCCCGATACACAACCCATCTCTATTCCCCCTTACCATATAGTCCCAGCGAAATCAAAGGAGTTAAAGGAGCAATTGAGGGATTTGTTAGAAAAGGATTTCATAAGGCCTAGTAAGTCACCTTGGGGTGCACTGATGTTATTTTTGAAGAAAAAGGATAGTTCTCTTAGAATGTGCATTGATTATTGGCAACTTAATATAGTCACCATAAAGAACAAGTACCCTCTATCAAGGATTGATGACCTTTTTGATCAACTTCAAGGGGCTAGTCACTTTTGTAATATTGATCTTCAGTCCAGGTATCACCAAGTGAAAGTGAGGGAGTGTGACACTCCCAAGATATAGGCACGTAGAATTTATGGTTATGTCTTCTGGGTTGACTAACGTACTAGCTATATTTATGGATCTCATGAATAGGGTCTTTAAACCCTACCTTGACTTGTTTATGATGATTTTTATTGATGATATCTTAATTTATTCCCACAGTGAGGAGGAGCATGTGAACCATTTGAGGGTGGTCTTGCAAATCTTGAGAGAGGAGAGATTGTATGCTAAATATGAAAAATATGAGTTTTGATTGAAAGAGGTTGCCTTTCTAGGGCATGCGGTATCGATTGATGGCATTAAGGTGGATCCTAAGAAGATGAAGGTGATTAGAAAGTCGCCTGGACCTTTGACTCCATCAGATATTAAGAGTTTCTTGGTTTGGCGGGTTATTACCGGAGATTTGTAAATGAGTTCTCTTCTATTTCTTCCCTTGTGACAAAGTTGACAAAAAAGATGGTGAAATTTGTGTGGATCGATGAATGTTAAATGAGCTTCCAAACCTTGAAAGATAAGCTTGTCTTTGCTCCTATCTTGGCTCTACCGAAAGTGTTGGAAGGATTTGTTGTATATTGTGATGCCTCAAGAATTAGCTTGGGGTGTGTTTTGATTATCCCAAAAGGGTTGGAAGGGTTTGTTGTGTATTGTGATACCTCACGAATTGGTTTGGGTTGTGTTTTGATGTAAAATGGTAAGGTGATAACTTATGCCTTTAGACAACTTAAGGTGCATGAGAAGAATTATCCTACCCATGATCTTGAATTGGCGGTTGTGGTATTTGCTTTGAAAATTTGGTGTCACTACTTGTATGAAGTTCATGTTGATATGTTTACCGACCACAAGTCTTCAGTGTTCACCCAAAAAGATCTTAACTTGAGACCAAGAAGGTGGTTAGGGCTCCTTAAAAATTATGATATGAGTGTGCATTAACACCCCGACAAAGCTAATGTTATGGCTGATGCTCTAAGTAGAGTGTCCATGGGTAGTCTAGCTCATGTTGATGATCGTGGCAAGGAGGTGACTAAAGAGGTACACCGGTTGGCTAGACTGGGGGTTAGTTGGACGAAGTTGATATGGTGGTGTAGTGGTGGTTGATGGTTCTAAATCCTCCTTGATTAAGGAGGTAAAGGCAAAACAAGATCTTGACCCCACCTTGCTAGAGTTAAAGGCCTTGGTGAGAGATGGTAAAGAAGGTTTTCTCCCAAGAGGCTCCTACTTGGAAGTAGGAAGAGATCAACATGGATTTTGTGGTTGGGTTGCGTAAGACTAGAAAATATTTTGACTCCATTTGGGTTGTTATGGATAGAATGACAAATCAACTCACTTCCTACCAGTCAAAACTTTTTATGGTGTCGAAGATTATGCCAAGTTGTACATTCATGAGTTAGTTAGGTTCCATGGGGTATCCTTGTCTATCATTTCGGATGGGGGTGGTCAATTCACTTCTCACTTTTGGAGGTCATTCCAAAGAGGTCTTGGTACCAAGATTAAGCTTAGGACTTCTTTTAATCCTCAAATGGATGGTCAAGTCGAGAGGACTATCCAAACTCTTAAGGATATGCTTAGGGCTTGTGTTTTGGAGTTTAAGGGTAGTTAACACGTCCCATACTCACAGGAGTCCACAGACCTCTATACAAACAGACTGAATCAAAAGATGGGACCGGGCCCCGTCGTACCCTCAAATGAACATAGTACAAAATAAAGGGGATCCCATAAGGTGATGTATGGTTTATCTTGGCAAGTAGACCACCTCTTTATGGTAGACATTGTAGATCCCCGATTGGGTGGTTTGAAGTGGGGGAGATGGATTTTCAAGGTCCGGATTTGGTTATGGAGGCCTTGGAGAAGGTGAGGTTGATCAGGAAGAGATTGAAAATAGCCCAAAGTAGACAAAAGTCCTATTCCGTTGTGAGGAAACAAGATCTTGAGTTTGAGGTTGGTGATTGGGTCTATTTGAAAGTCTCACCCATGATGGGTGTGGTTCGATTTGGCAAGAAGGGAAAATTGAACCCAAGATTTGTGGGTCCCAATAAAGTTTTGAGGAGAGTGGGTTAGGTTGCATATAGATTGGAGTTGCCTATGGAGATGAATATGGTTCATCCGGTCTTCCACGTATCCATGTTGAGTAAGCGTGTGGGTGACCCAATTGATATAGTGCCCTTGGATCTTGTGGGTGTCGTAGGAGATAATTTGACCTATGACGAGGTCTTGGTGGAAATATTAGATAGACAAGTGAAGAGGTTGAGAAACGAAGATGTAGCTTATGTCAAGGTCCTTTGGACGAACCAACAAGTTGAAAGCATCACATGGGAAGTCGAGGCGAACATGAAACAACAATATCCATATCTCTTCCATCGAAGGTACTAATTTAAGTCCTTTATATGATTTCAAGTCTTAAGTTTCAGCCCTCATGTCATTTTGCATGCATTCATGTTCATGGTAACAAGTTTATGATGATTTTTGACATTCATGTTAAAACTTTTTGAAAATAATATTTAAATGCATTTGTTGCATTTATGTTGGGCTGAAGTCTTTATGATTATTTCTCTTATTCGCATTTCTTTGACATTCGAGGATGAATGTTCCCAAGGGGGAGATATTGAAAAGCCCCAAAAATGTGCTTCAGAAATGCCCATAATCATAATTTCTATATATCTCAAAATTTGTATGTGATATCAAAAATTCAACTTCATATTCTTAATCAGGGGGTAAAATTGAGTGAGAGATGGGTATAATCCAGATTTTAGAAGACCCGTCGCGAAAAATATTTTTTGCTAATTTATGATTTTTTGAGAACATCTATGCCTTAGCTCGTCGCGGAGCAGTACAAAAGGGCATGCACGACACGGACCAGTATAAGTTTTTCCTTGGTTTTCTATCTCGGCCAAGGGCATTGGGGTCATAGCCCCATGCCCACTTATGCGTGAAAACACCCATACTTAGTCATTTTTCAACTCTATATCACTCAACACCCTCACAAAAACCTCTCCAAGACTTAACCAAGTATCTCATTCAAATTTCAAGGATTTCAAACTTAATTTTAGAACTCAAAGATTTTATTCAAGCTTTAAGTTGTCTTCAAGTCAAGTGAAGTGACTTGATGATCTACTTCATGATTTACAAGTCAAGTGACTATATGATGATTAAGGGCTTTTAAGTATGTATTGAATTTATGAAAAGTATCTATGATGTTACAAGTATCATGTTAAGCCCTATTCCAAAATATTTACCTCTTATGAGCCATTCATATTAAAGCAAGAGTTCATGTATGATTATGATCTACTCTCATGTTGGCATATTTCAAGATTTTTACCTGTTATGAGCTATTTATGTTAAAGCAAGAGTTCATGTATGATTATGATCTACTCTCATGTTTCAAGTTAGGCTTACCATTAGAGGTCAAGCATGTTTATGAACTACTCAAGTCATGTTCTCACAAGCTATTCATGTTATGATTAAAGTATGATTATTTCAAGTATTCCGTGGGATTAGACTTAGCACCGATGGATTGGATGTCAGCATGGACTATCTTCAAGGGTCCATACTCCTTTCCTCAAACTATGTGCCAATATAAGATTATACTTTACCTTTGCTATACTAGTGGATCTATTTAGTACACTTTAACATGAAATCCACTTTGAAATGGGATGGGTTCCCGTAAGAAGGGTTACTTCTCCGAAATTGGATGGGATCCCATAAGGTGATGTATGGTTTATCTTGGCAAGTAGACCACCTCTTTACCGATGAAGGGTAATCATTGGTATTCCAAGTTGTAGCTCACTTGGTCTTACTTTTGTCAGTTAGAGTCTCTTCCCACACATGTATTTTATTTTATGCAAGTTGAATGATCTACAAGCATGTTTTACTTCAAGTATTGATCATGCATGCCATATTGAGATTACACTTATCTATTGCTTATTATTATGCATTTTAACTATATTGGGTTATGTCTTGTTGCATTGCATCCTACATACTTAGTACATTTAGACATACTAATGCATACTCTATGCCTACAGGATATTACCATGTAGGGACCAGAGCACTATTTAATCATCCTCCACGTGGCTAGTATGATCCTTTGAAGCAAGCTTTGGTGAATCCTCAAGTCCGAGGACATTATCCTTATTACTCTTGTTATTTTCAAACTTCTTTATATTGAATATTTGTTACTATGATGGTGAGCCCGAAAAGTGTCTTGGCCCCTGCTCCATTCTATGTTAGAGGTATTATTGGATATTATGATGTACCTATGCTTGAGTTTCAGTCTTTAATGCTTTAATCATTATCAACTACTTCCATTAGTCCTGCTTCCATTTTTATTATATCTCTTATTGTTGTTTACTTTGCTTTCGCGACCAAGGATGTTCGATTAATATGCTAAGAGGCTTGTTTGGGTCCCTTCGGGTTTCCATTCGCCATGTCATGTTTAGACCCTATGCTTGGATCGTGACAAATATGATAAAATTGTGAAAATCCTATACGAAATGGGAGACCCGTATTGAAGGTCACTTCT
Organism: Solanum virginianum; assembly: GCA_000787875.1. Lineage (NCBI taxonomy): Eukaryota > Viridiplantae > Streptophyta > Magnoliopsida > Solanales > Solanaceae > Solanum > Solanum virginianum. Next base: position 40,288 of record DF362010.1, read on the forward strand.
TCAAAATGGGAGGCCCGTAAGGAGAAGTGTGGTTTATCTTTGACAAGTAGACCACCTCTTTTTCAGTGTGGGGATAACATCAAAATTCTAAGTAATAACTTGCTTGGTCTTATATGTCGGTTAAGGTCTCATCCCCTCTTATATAAGCATTTTGTATTTCATGTATCATGAATTTCATGACATATTGTTATATTATAATCCTTTAGATATATATTTCGTTCTATATTGTGTGCCCTTGTCATGTAACATTGAATGCATGTTTGATAAAGTTATATACATTGCATGTCCGCATATTTAGTACATTCAAATGTACTAACACATACTTTTGCCTACATGATCTAACCATGTAGGGACCGAGGACTACTTTCATCCACTGTACGACAGTTAGCTTAGATCTTGAGATTTACTTGTTGTGCTGAGTCCTATCTTCTAAGGACAAACCACCATTCCTCTACCTTTGGAGCTTTTTTTTTTATGTTATTTACTTTAGAGGGTGAACCTAGGGCATGTCTTGGCCCCCTATCTTATGGCTAGAGGCATTGTTGGACATTTTGTAAACTCCTTTACATTTATATGCTAAGTGTTATATTTGGAGATTATGCTTATGGATATAGCTACCTATTAGTTATCATTTTGTGGATTGGTTATAAGCTTTATGATATGGTTATATGTTATGATGTGAAAGATCCTAAGTCCCGAATTGCCCCGATAGAGTGAGTCATACTTACTCGCCCCTTAGTATTTATGTGCTATATGTTATGTGGATCCATGTTACTCCCTTTCCCTATGACATCCCCGTAGCTTGAGTCCTACTTACCCGTCCCTTAAATCTATGTGTGTCACGACCCAACCTATAGGCCGTGACTAGTACTCGATTGGGGTACTCAGACACAACTTGCTAAGCCAGAAGCTAATTATAATAAGTAACTCATTTACAAAAATTTCGACAGAGTTTTCTCTGTTTTACTGACAACCCACCTGCATACAGAAAATCCCCAGCATACAATACATACATACACATCGCGGACAAGGTCACCGCTACGGTTAAACCACCCAACATACATAGTATACGTACATAATATACAAACTAACGTGCCCCATACTCACAGCAGTCCACAGACCTCTATACAAACAGACTGAATCCTAGGACGGGACAGGGCCCCGTCATACCCTCGACTATGTACATGAATACAAACTAAGAAAATAAGTATATATACCAAACATTTGCTTCGACACAAAGGAGCACTTCAAACGTCAATCAGAGATCCTAAGCTGGCCCGCTACCCTGTACATCTGTCCCAGTGGGCATGAAACGTAGCCCCCGTAAAGAGGGGGTCAGTACGAAAGACGTACCGAATATGTAAAGCAGAAAGTACACAATATAGATAAGAGTAATAACTGAATGGAGGTACATAAGTCAAATTTATAAGCAAACATCAAAACACATCTTTAATTAACTTATCAAACTAAGGCATACCCGAATTATGTCAAGTACTTACTTACTAGAATATACAATGTGTAGCAATTAAGACCAAAGTATAACGGTACATAACTATTTAATTTATTACATGCTTCCTCCCTAATATATTAAACTGAGGGATAACCGGAACAAAGGTACGAAGAGCGGAATATATTCACAATATATCACAATGTCTACTTTCAAGAGTCAACTTAAAGTCTCAAACATTTACATTCATAACATATCGATCATAGGGTAAGTGAGTCAGGCGTTACGTATCGCCGTCCCTGCTTCACATAGTGTCATACAGAAATAGGGTAAGTGAGCCAGGCGTTACGTATCGCCGTCCCTGTCTCCCACGCTCAACATAGGTGCATCGGGCGTTACGTATCTCAAGCAAACTTTCATGGTTATACAGAAATAGGGTAAGTGAGCCAGGCGTTACGTATCGCCGTCCCTGTCTCCCACGCTCAACATAGGTGCATCGGGCGTTACGTATCGCCGTCCCCGTACACACCTATCCTAATAATGAAGTAGCCAGTGTGAGTTGAGCGTTACGTATCGCCGTGCCCATGCCCACCCAGCATACCTCGCAGTGAGCCGGGCGTTACGTACCGCCGTCTCCGAACCCACCGTCAAACAACCTGACTCCGGAGTAGGTCATACACACAAAATCATCACCATAATTTCCAAACATAAGCAAAATATTCATATGCCAGGACAAAGTCATATCTGAGATCGAAACAATAATTATTATACTCAGAGGATCTAGGAAAATTAGAACACAAATATATACTTCTAGCATATTCAAAATTTGATTGTCTTTAAACAATTTCGCACCAGTTGATTAAGTTCAGTTCACTCCCAAAAATGCATACAAAATCTATTCTACATTCTTTTCTTTACAACTTTCACAAATTTTGACATGTAATATACCATGACTAAGTTCGGTTCACTCCCAAAAATGCATACAAAATCTATTCTACATTCTTTTCTTTACAACTTTCACAAATTTTGACATGTCAAACTGAAAATCATTATGGAAACCTATTAAGTCAGTAAATAGTTATGTTTGAAACTAAAGTAGCAATTAAGCAACCCATGGTTACCATATTTTCCTTCAAGCTTACTAGATTTTCTTCATTCTTACCAACTTAACTTTATAATTATACTATTCTCTTTTGTGTCTTGCTACATATTTCCTTTAACCTTACAAACATACTAAATCTTAAGGAGGTATAAGTTAACTGTAAGCGGATTACCATACGAACCATATTTCTCAAAATTTGTTGCAATATCACCTACTTTCTCCAACTCTTTCCAAATTACCGACATTTGTAAACAAAAGTTCCAAGATAAATTAGGAGAGACCTTACATCCTTTAGATTATACCAACTATATAAAAGAAAATTTGCCAAACTGGTTTTCAAGAAAATTGAGCCTTTTAACTAAATTAGCAATACAGGGGTTTGGAATCTTGGACCCATTAGACCATACAATGTTTCAAACTACTTAGTCTCCTTTCAAACTCTTATCCCTCATAACTTTCGAAAGTTACAAGAGCATAGGACATCAATAATGATTCATAAGAATAACTAAGGATAACATAAGGCATATGTAGATTTGAGTTGCCAGGAACAAAAGAGTATGCTTAAAACTTATAACATTTCTATTCTTAATTTAGTCATGCCAAGAGACGGGAAGCTTTACATGCCTCTCTTTCTTCGCTAAATTAACTCCACCGTCAAGCCAATCCAATCTATTCTTCCGGATGCCCAACGTCTACAAACATCACAATAGTGTCATAGTTAGTTAGTAGACTCCTTTATGGGCGTTAAATTCTAAACTTACTCCAAAATTCTATAGAAATTTCGCCAGTATTTCCCCTTAAATTACGCCATCTCGGGGCTCCCTCTTGGCCCCCAATTCATCATCAACAATAACAATAACAACAACAATATCATTATAAGCTTTTCCATGTTCGTAATCTCATTAAATTCGCTAACGCACCTCATCTTTTCATCCAAACTGAAAAACAGGGTAGCCTACCCATTTTATACATACTTAACACATTCAAACACCTCTACACATTCCAAGAATCTAATTATATTATTCAAGCGCCAAACGAAACCTTAAAACGTCAAAGCGCAGAGTTAAACCAACTTAATCTCATACACACATAAATACCCAATTTTGAAACCAACACTACCCAAGCTTAGACTTCACCGAATCAAGCAAACTTTCATGATTTTCTTTCAATATAACCTTCACTAACACCCATACAACCTTTAATTTTAGCCAAAACAAAGTTAGGATTAACATACCTTTAAATCCCTTCAAGAAGTTCAAATCGCCAACACCGAATTTCAAAGTATTTTCTTGACAAACCAACGCCTCTACGATACTTGGGGGACTCAATATACTAGTCTTTAAGCATCAAAATAGTTAGAAAATTAAAAAAATCAAATTTTTGCTTGGGTTACTGTAGCAACCCGAGGCTACCTCTCTATTGTTCTTGAAGAGCTTTTTTTTTTCTAAGTGTTAAGTCTTGTGAAGAAGCTAAGGCAACATGTATATGTATATATATATATATATATTAATAATTCCCCCTTCATGCTCAAGACTTAAGGAAACATACATGTATATATTAATTTCCTCAAGGCCCCACCCCATACACTTGGTCCAATGAAAGTGTGACAAAAATTTATAAGTGGGGCCACCTCTATTAATTTCTTGTTCCAAATGTTTTTTATTGTCAAGAAACACTTGTTCAAAATTTTAAATAATGATCTTGAATATTCATACATGTGTACACATATATAAATTTACACACATACCCTTCTTTACAACAACCTATTTTAACCCCAAACTTCCCAAAAATACCTCTTTAGTCCTAAATTTCCCTACACTTGACACTTAGGTCGCAAACCTCCGTAACCGCTCCACTAAGCAAAAACACGGGTTCTAACATCCTCCTCCCCTTAAGAACATTCATCCTCGAATGTTATACTAGCCTTCAGAGTTATACAAGCAACTTAGGGGGGAGAAGTCTCTTTCTTTTCCTTTCTTTCTAATTATTACAAAACACATCTCGAGAGCAAACTAACAGAATACCTGGAATCACAGTCAGGGATGCCTCTTGATCCTGTTGGCTAACAAGAGCATAGATGCAGTTTGGAGGATTGCTAGAAGTAAATACTTCATCGCGACCCCTGCCACGACCTGATAATGTTGGAGTACCTCGCCCAGCAGAGCGCATAGCTACTAAGGTTGAAGAAGAACCGCCGACTAAGCTGGTAGACTGAACTAACCCATCCGCACTGCCTTTGTCTGGACAATCTCTCCACCGATGGCCCTATCGGCCACATGCGAAGCAAGCACCCCTAACACGCAAACACTCCCCGGGGTGCTGTCTACCACAGTAAGGACACTGGGGTCTGGGTGATCTCACTTGTCTACCGAAACTCAGGTCTGTCCCTGACTGACTAGCATCACCTGGCCTCCTACTAGGCATCTGTAAAGATGTGCTCCGTGATTGTCGAGGCGGATCACTCTGCTGCTGCTGGGGCTGTCTACCTCGAAAATCAACTATCGATCTGGATGACCTAGCCCTCTTGGGCGGGCCTCTATCCTCTGTCTTGTTAGTCTGGCGCCCTCGGCGCCGATCCTCTATACCCTGGGCATGGGCCTGAATGCATGAAATATCCATCCCAGGTTGGGACGCCATCACTAGACAACTGTCAGCATAGTATAAATCCAGCCCCACAATGTAGCGATGTATACGGTCTGTCATGCTAGAAATATGTGCTGGTGCATAACGAGCCAAAGAATCAAATTCCAAGTTATACTCTCGTACCGACCAGCCTCGTTGTCTTAACATTAGGAACCTATTTTCCCTGGCACGTCTGATTTCTGGAGGTAGAAAATGAGCCAGGAATGCATTAATAAATTCACTCCAAACGGCGGGCGGGGCACCCTCACCCCTAGATAACAGCCATGCCTCGTACCAGTTTGCTGCAACATCCTGTAGCCTGTACGATGCCAATTCTACGAATTTGGTATCTGATGCTCCAACCACCCTTAAAGTCCGCTGCATTTGCCGTACAAACTCCTGAGGGTCTTCAAAGGTTTTGGACCCGAGAAATTCTGGGGGTCCACAGGCCAAGAAATCACGAGCTCGAGTACTATCTCGACTGGCTACCTGACTGCTTCCAGCCTTCTGTCGGTGGGCCTGATGTGCCACCTGCTGGGTTAGTAATTGAACTGCCTTCTGCACTTCCCCTATCTCTATACCTGGATGGGTAGCTGGAGGTTCTGGCGCTCTAACTTCAGGAGCGGGTGGAGTGACTGAGCCCGCTGTCGGGGGAATCCCCTCTGGTTCTGGCTGCCCACGAGCCCTAGCAGCTCCTCGACCTCGCCGGGCCCCACCTACTATTGCGGGCCTGCCCCCGCGGCCAGCAGGTACTCTTCTCGGCGGCATATCTGAAATCAAAATAGTTTCTGTCAGGGAGGGAATCATCCCTTAAAGAGTAGGTACTCTTCTCGGCGGCATATCTGAAATCAAAATAGTTTCTGTCAGGGAGGGAATCATCCTACTAACATTGCTCTAATGTACGATCTAAGATCAAATAAAGGATAACATCCTAAGTATCCTATAGCCTCCTGTTTATAGATGTGGTGCATGACACACCGATAAATAAGACTCTACTAGACACGATCTGTGGACACTCCGAGGACTAATTGCTCTGATACCACTTCTGTCACGACCCAACCTATAGGTCGTGACTAGTATCCTTTCGGGCACCCTGACACGACTACTAAGCCAAATTCTAACTATACCACTAACTAGTTTACNTTTTGATAGAGTTTCCTCTGTTTTACTGACTACCCACCTGCATACAGAAACCCTAGCATACCATACAAATATACATATATATACATGCGGGCCAACAAGGTCACCGCTGCGGTTAAACTGCCCAACATACATAGTATACATACATAATATACAAACTGACGTGTCCCATACTCACAGGTGTCCACAAACCTCTATACAAACAGACTGAATTCTAGGACGGGATAGGGCCCCATCATACCCTCGACTATGTACATGAATACAAACTAAGGATATAAGTATATATACCAAACGTTTGCTCCGAAGCAAAGGAGCACTTCAAATGTCAATCAGAGATCCTGAGCTGGCCCGCTACCCTGTACGTCTGTCCCTGCGGGCATGAAACGCAGCCCCCGTAGAGAGGGGGTCAGTACGAAGGATGTACCAAATATGTAAAGAAAAAAGTACACAATATAGATAAGAGTAATAACTGAATGGAGGTATATAAGTCAAATTTATAAGCAAACATCAAAATACTTCTTTAATTAACTTATCAAACTAAGGCATACCCGAATTATGTCAAGTACTTACTTACTAGAATATACGACGTATAGCAATTAAGATCAAAGTATAACGGTATGTGACTATTCAATTTATTACATGCTTCCTCCCCAATATATTAAACTGAGGGATAACTGGAACAAAGGTACAAGGATGCCTCTTGATCCTGTTGGCTAACAAGAGCATAGATGCGGTTTGGAGGACCACTAGAACTTAAGACTTCATTGCGACCCCTGCCATGACCTGATAATGCTGGAGTACCTTGCCCAGCAGGGCGCATAGCTACTGAGGTCAAGTCTCAAATATTTACTTTCTTAACATATCAATCATAGGGTAAGTGAGTCAGGCGTTACGTATTGCCGTCCCTGCCTCACATAGTATCATACAGAAATAGCGTAAGTGAGTCAGGCATTACGTATTATCGTTCCTGTCTCCCACGCTCAGCATAGGTGCGTCGGGCGTTACGTATTGTTGTCCTCGTACACACCTATCCTAATACTGAAGTAGCCAGTGTGAGTTGGGCATTACGTATTGCCGTGCCCATGCCCATCCAGCGTACCTCGCAGTGAGCCAGGCGTTACGTACCGCCGTCCCCGAACCCACCGTCAAACAACTTGACTCCGGAGTAGGTCATACACACAAAATCATCACCATAATTTCCAAACACAAGCAAAATATTCATATGCCAGGACAAAGTCATATCTGAGATTGAAACAATAATTATTATACTCACAATACAGACAACTTAGCACTATTACTCAAACTCACACCATTTGTAACTTATCAAACTTTCACAACTTACTAACTTATCAGATTTTCCTATTTACAAACTATTAAACTTTCACAATTTACTAACTTTATCAAACTTTTCCTATTTAGCAACCCTAGGAAATAAAATAACCAGTACAGGAATATAACTACATCATTTGATCTAATCTCTAAAAGGATCTAGGCAAATTAGAACACAAATATATACTTCTAGCATATTCAAAATCTGATTGTCTTTAAACAATTTCGCACCAGTTGATTAAGTTCAGTACACTCCCAAAATGCATACAAAATCTATTCTACATTCTTTTCTTTACAACTTTCACAAATTTTGATATGTCAAACTGAACTATTCTACAGTAAAATAGTTATGTTTGAAACTAAAGTAGCAATTAAGCAACCCATGGTTACCATATTTTCCTTCAAGCTTACTAGATTTCCTTTATCTTAAGGAGGTATAAGTTAAATGTAAGCGGATTACCATACAAACCATATTTCTCAAAATTTGTTGAAATATCACCTACTTTCTCCAACTCTTTCCAAATTACCGACATTTGTAAATAGAAGTTCCATGATAAATTAGGAGAGACCTTACATCCTTTAGATTATACCAACTATATAAAAGAAAATATGTCAAACTGGTTTTCAAGGAAATTGAGCCTTTTAACTAAAGTAGCAATACAGGGGTTTGGAATTTTGGACCCATTAGACCATACAATGTTTCAAACTAGTTAATCTCCTTTCAAACTCTTATCCCTCATAACTTTCCAAAGTCACAAGAGCATAGGACATCAATAATGATTCATAAGAATAACTAAGGATAACCTAAGGCATATGTAGATTTGAGTTGCTAGGAACAAAAGAGTATTCTTCAAACTTATAACATTTCTATTCTTAACTTAGTCATGCCAAGAGACTGGAAACTTTACATGCCTCTCTTTTTTGCTAAATCATGCCAAGAGACGGGAAGCTTTACATGCCTCTCTTTCTTCGCTAAATTAACTCCACCATTAAGCCAATCCAATCTATTCTTCCGGATACCCAACGTCTACAAACATCACAATAGCGTCATAGTTAATTAGTAGACTCCATTTTGGGCTTTCAATTCTAAACTTACTCCAAAATTCTATAGAAATTTTGCCAGCGTTTCCCCTTAAATTACGCCATTCGGGGCTTCCTCTCGGCCCCCAATTCATCAATAACAATAACAACAACATCATTATAAGCTTTTCCAAGTTCGTAATCTCATTAAATTTGCTAACGCACCTCATCTTTTCATCCAAACTGAAAAATAGGGCAGCCTACCCATTTTATACATACTTAACACATTCAAACACCTCTACACACACAAAGAATTCAATTATATTATTCAAGCGCCAAACGAAACCTTAAAACGTCAAAGCGCAATATTTCATTATTTATACATATTCAAATTCAACTAACACTTCAAGAGTATATACAAACACTTTCCAATACTTCTCTCATCCCATAAGAGTCATTTTTATACCAACTACACACAAACATATGAAGTTAAGTCAACATAATCTCATACCCACATAAATACCCAATTTCGAACCCAACACTACCCAAGCGTAGACTTCACCTAATCAAGCAAACTTTCGTGGTTTTCTTTCAATATAACCTTCACTAACACCCATACAATCTTTAATTTTAGCCAAAACAAAGTTAGGATTAACATACCTTTAAATCCCTTCAAGAAGTTCAAATCGCCAACACCGAATTTCAAAGTGTTTTCTTGACAAATCAACGCTTTCAGAATACTTGGGGGACTCAATATACTAGTCTTTAAGCATCAAAATAGTCAGAAAATTAAAAAAATCAAATTTCTGCTCTGGTTACTGTAGTAACCCGAGGCTACCTCTCTATTGTTCTTGAAGAGCTTTTTTTTTCTAAGTGTTAAGTCTTGTGAAGAAGCTAAGGCAACATGTATATGTATATATATTAATAATTCCCCCTTCTTGCTCAAGACTTAAGGAAACATACATGTATATATTAATTTCCTCAAGGTCCCACCCCATACACTGGGTCCAATGAGAGTGTGACAAAAATTTATAAGTGGGGCCACCTCTATTAATTTCTTTTTCCAAATATTTTTTAGTGTCAAGAAACACTTGCTCAAAATTTTAAATAATGATCTTGAATATTCATACATGTGTACACATATATAAATTTACACACATACCCTTCTTTACAATAACCCATTTTAACCCCAAACTTTCCAAAAATGCCTCTTTAGTCCTAAATTTCCCTACACTTGACACTTAGGTCCCGAACCTCCATAACCGCTCCACTAAGCGAGAACACGGGTTCTAACTATAGACGAGGGTCATCTACAACATTCATCACGAGGAATACAATTGCTTCAGGTGAGTTCTAATTTTTTTTATTCTTCGAAAAGGACGTACATTAGTAGTTATACGAATACAATTATGCATTGTTTTCTTTCTTGAAAGAAAGTGGGTATCAAATTAGTTAATCAAATTATCTTTTATATGTATGGATGCTAGTGGATGGTGGGTCCCATTTTGGAGTAATGCTTGAGTATTAAAGAACTGGAGAGAAACTAGTATTAAGACAGTTTCATTTAGAATTATTTTTGTTGTTTAGCACTTGTGAGATGGCAAAATTGCCACATAACTACAGTAGGTGGCAATTGATTTGAGTTGGAAAATAAATTACCTTGATGGTCATTAATGTTGGTCAGTGATGCTCATAATTAAGGTTAGTACTTGGGACAATTTGTAAAGGCAAATGGCGTAATTAGTTGTCTGGTTTTCAACTATTATTCGTTGTAAGATTAAAGTTTGATAAATTGAGATAGGTAATAGAATATTAGGTGTATTGTATTATGTGAATCTTCTTAGATTTATATTATGTGAAGGGTTTAAGACTTAACTCTAAGCTTGAAATTTTGGGAGTTGATTATAAGATTTAGATGAGTTCTTCGAGTGAGCTAATGATATAGAAATATAGATAGATGTCCATAAATTAGTTTATTTACCAATATTGCATATTTGATAGATTGAGAATGTTTGGAAGCTTTACGAAAAGACAAGGCAAAATCTTAAGAATTTGTGACGCATATCGGCAATTGAACTATGTTAAGACTTTTCAGACTTCGTTGAAGGATTTTTTTTCTAATTTAAGATTAAAATTTAAAAAATAGAGAATTGGTAAGGGTGAAAGACGGGAGTCTCATACCAATGGTATGATAAGCATTGGTCCGAATACCAGTGTTATAAAGGAAAAGTTTATTACTATAGATGATGGATTGTAATCCAAGAATGCCAAAGCATTTTGGCATTAGCTGGGGTAGCATAACTTAATTTCTTTATGTGGTTGTGTTTCTTTATTGAACTCGTATATTTGTGATAGTTGAGATGAATACATATTGCACCAATATTTGTTATATTGTAATGTATTACCATCCCTATATGATTGACGTTATATTGTGCATATGGTTTGACATGAGATTGAGTGTGTGTTGAGATCACTGTTATAATCTAAGTTGGGCATGTGTAGATCGTCCGTGCTGAGGATGGTTGATTTTATGATAGTGCGTTGAGATCGTCCGAAGTTAGGTGCGTGGAGATCGTCCGGGCTGGGGATGGTTGATTTTATGATAGTGCATTGAGATCGTCCGCACAGACAAGTAGAGACCGTTCATGTTGGTATATGGACCTCGCGAGTCCCCCATGGGTCACAAACCTTCGACGTGTTCCCGAGAGGTATTGTGTATATACAATTTAGAGATGACTTGGCATTTGAGGGGTATCATTTTGTAGTGTTGCCTTGCATCTCATTATACTTTTCATTCTTGTGGATGGTGCATTGTTGGTGTTGGATATCATATGATATTTGATTACTCCTATTTGATAACCTTAATTGCTAAGTATACTATGGGCTCACAAATTAGAAGATGATGTGTGTGTGTATATATATATATATATATATATATATATATATATATATATATATATATATATATATATATGTCACTACTTCTTCGTTGTTAGTCAATGAGACATACTGGGTGCATATAGTTTAGTACTCATACTACACTTTTGCACTCTTTTGTGGTACAGATTCAATTCCGAGTACGAGCGCATCCCGTGGAACTATTTGAGTCCAAGCTTGGATTATCCTAGAGTTGTGGTGAGCTACTTAACTATTGTGCAGTTCACACCTCCCTCTATCTCATTAATCATTCTTTTTTTTTATATTCAGACAGGATATTTCTTATGTTTAGGTTTATCATCTCAGTCTCAGACTTGCTTCACATTTTTAGAAACTCTTGTACTTATGACACCAATTCTTGGGTGGTATTTTAGCTTTCCGCATTTCATACTTATAAGGGAATTATTATTGAGGATATTCATCGTTAGCTATTGTTCACTTTATATATTACGTTGATTAGAAACTCATTGAGTTGGTTTACTTATCGGCTGGGAGTATAGACTCCATCATGACTTGTGTTTTCGGATCATGACAAAATTTAGCGACAAAATTTTATTATTTAGCTACAAAATTTGTTAGTCCTAATTTTTTTCAATATTATACATGAATTAGTTAATATGTTTAATGTATACATTAACAATACAGAAACAATACTACAAAGTTTAGGTGTTACTTTTAATTTATTTTTCCATTTTCGTTATTGACATATTTTGAAGTGTAATGTCATAGCCCAATCCACTAGTAATATTTTTTGCTTTGGATCTAGGTCTGCACGATTTTAAAATATGTTACTAGCTAGTAGGTAAGACATGTTTACTTATATACACAACAATTCTCTTGTGTTTTGCTGATGTGGGATTTCTAATTTTAATATGGATTGTTACGTACTCCCCCTTGATGGACTCAGTGTCCTCACTGAGGTTTGCCCCATCATATGAGATTTACCTAAATTCCACACTGAGGTTTGCCCTGCCTCACCGAGACTTGCCTAAACTCATCCCTTCCTATTTCTTTGTTTGTCCTATCAGATAGAAAGAAAATATTACCCCAAAGAATCTTCTTTACTTGCTTTCTTTTCCAACACTTCTATGTGGAGATAGATGTAATATTAATATAATTGATAGTTTATGTTTACTATTTGAAGTTTTCCAAAGTAGTAGTAAAGGCTGGTAGAGCGATTAGCTATTAACCGATTGATCGTAGGTTTGAATCCTACTCTTTTAGAAGGCGGTAGAATCGAAGTATAGTGTTGAACAAGTAGGTGTAACTGTTGAGTTTTACGACAGTGAACTTAATGGTGTTAGCATAGCGAGTTAGGTATGGACTTCCTTTCACTACCAGAATCACCATTTGGCAGGGCTAGTTGAACTCTGACCCATATCGATAAGGCTGACATAAAAGTGACTTTGATACTATATGTAACAGTCCAATCCACTAGTGATATCGTCCACTTTGGGCCTAGGCCCATACGGCTTTAAAACACGTTTTAGTAGATAAGACATATTTACTTATATACCCAATATCGCTTCTATATTTTATTAATATAGGACTTCTCATCTTAAAATGGATTGTTACATATAATTTGCTTTAAAATATTTTTAATAATAAGAAAATCTGGACCTTCCATAGTCATATGTTTGTTCTAAATTAATGGATCAAAGGTCAAGAAAGGTGTCACCAACCAAATTTAATGTTACTTAATTTGACCCAGTCCAAATAGAGAGAGTACAAGTTAATTAAATTATTTTGTTTCCAAAGAACGTGAGTGCTGAAAATTCATATAAATGTAAGTGAATTCCATGCACATGCACAAAGACCTTTTCACTTCCTTGGCCAGTGACGTAAATTTGTCCTTTTTCTCTTTTTAAAATTTTTTGGGTGGAGTTATAGATTTTTGATCGTTGAAAATATTTGGGGAGGTGATTAGATAGGATATGATGTAATTTTATATATCGAGGATGTAATATTATTAGATAAAAAGGAATGGAGGTCGCTTATTAGGATAAAAGGTTAATAGGCTGATAGGGATAGGTTGATGTCAAGCCTTGTGTTATATATAGTAGTAGGACTAGTCATGTATTCGTGTCTTTGTATCTTGTGATGTTATTATCCGTCTTATAGTTGTCACTTTTATTATATTTATATATTATCGCTCGCTTTCCACTTTAGTCATTTTTCTTTCATATATATCTGGTATCTTTTGCTTTTTGGGGCCTGATATTTTTGAGATGAGAGTCTTCCGAAAATAACATTTCTATCTCTATGAGGTAACGGTAAGGTTTGCGTACATTTTACCCTTTCCACGCTTGTGGAATTTTACTAAATATATTGTTGAAAGGATATAAAAAAAAATATGAAAGATAAAATTTGTTCATGAAAATCAATTTTATTTGTCTGTGCATACGGCATACTATTAGTGTAATTATATTATTGGCTCTAACAACACAATTCTTACCATTGTTTAAACTTGTATGATTGGCGCTAATGTCCTAAAGTAAATAAAACAATTTTGTGAATTAAATCAAATTTATTATTCAATTTTTGGATCAAATGATATATATATGTGAAGTTTTTTTTTTTAAATGCAGATAGATAAATTAGCACCAACCCTTTTTAAGTGTCAAATAGTAGATACACAAAGTGGAAAAAAACGCTTGAATTTGTTGGAGTGTGATATATACTGTGGAATTATTTGTTTTTTCCTTTTCCTAATTTAACATAAGAAAAAATTATACGAAATGATAAAAATTTAATGATTATTATGCACTTTAGTTATAATTTCGGCTAATTATTGAACACAATTACAATTTATTTAATTTTGCTAGAATTTATATAATTCGGTTCCAATAAATTCAAAATTTATATATGATTACCCTAGCTATTTGTATATAATTTGTTGATACATTTGACTTGTATAAGTTATGAAAATTAATAACTATATATACAAAATTTGTATATATACTTACTCTGTTTGTATATTCACAAGCGAAATACACAAATGGAAACAACCATATAAACAAAACTACAACTATCAAGCATAATTAGACAAACTGTAGCTAAAAAATATAATTATTTTTTTTTGCTATTTATAAAATTTGCTCAATATATATCATTTTTTCAAGATAATCATTTGCAAATTAAGTTTCTATAAAAGTAATTGTTATTATATGAAAAAGAATACAATTTTCAATAATTGTCATAGACTATACTTGTCCTATAATCCAATATGTCAACACTAATTGATTTACACTAACTTTTTATAAAGACTATGTAACAAAAGAAGAAAATGTGAAATTCAAGAAGACTTTTCTCTCTTTATAAAGAACTCATTTTATAATTTTGACAAGTCTATTTTTGAGAAAACCCTTATTCAAGGTTTAGAAAGTTTGGGTATAATATATAGATAGATGATATTTTAATTTAGCTTCAACCAGTGATTATATAGTTTAATTTTCAAAATGTATATTTAAAAAATTTAGTTCGTTTTTATCATGTATAGCTGACACTGACGTGAGTTGACACAAATTTTGAAGGTGTCCAGATGATCATTTTGTAAGCTGATATGTCGTAACGATCCAGCCCACTGATGATATTGTCCGTTATTGGCCTAGGCCCGCACAGCTTTAAAATGCGTCATTAATAGGTAAAGCTTGTTTACTTATATACCCAACATCCCTCCTGTGTTTTTGCGATGTGGCTTCTATCTAAAGATAAGTTGTTACATAGACCCCTTTATAGACTCAGTGTCCTCGCTGAGGTTTACCCACCGTATGGAAATTGCCTAGAGTCAGCATTGAAGTTTACCCCGGCTCACCAAGATTTGCCTAAATTCAGTCGAACTCTGACCCATATTTATAAGGCTGACACAGGAGTGGCTTTGATCATTATCTGTAGTGACTCAACATGCTAGTGATATTGCCCATTTGAACCTAGGCTTATACTGTTTTAAAAAGTGTTACTAGTAGATAATACATGTTTACTTTATATACCGAGCATCTCTACATTTTTGCCGATGTGAAACTTTTATATAA
>DF362009.1:0-23732 GCA_000787875.1 Solanum virginianum
GCTATGTTTATTAGGCGGCAGGACCGCAGCGGTGACCTTGTCGGCTCACGTATGTACATATGTATATGTTGTGACTCCTCTGTTGGTTCACGGGACTTTTCTATTTCAGGTTGCTAGTCAGTAATACAGAGAAAACTCTGCCGAAATTTCTGAAAATGAAATAGTAATTATAATCTGAGTTTGGCTTAATAGTGTGTCCGAGTGCCCTAAACGGATACCAGTCACGATCCATTGGTTGGGTCCTGACAGAAATGGTATCAATGTCTCACAGATATATACATGAAGTGTCAAGTGGTATACAGTAAGAGTAGCTGAAGATTTTGCAGTAGCAATAAATAGGGAACTGAACTCATCATAAGTGCTAGCTAGGTAGGCCGTTGGGATTCATGAATTAATACTTAGCTTCAAGGTTGTTGTGGATGGCACTCTTCCCAATTTAATGCATTTTGTCTTTCCTAGGACTAATACAACAATCTTATTCTTCACAAATGACTTTATAAATGCTCTATTAATATAATTAGTTTAATTTTAAAAAGTACACTTCTAATTAAAACTTTTTTAAAGGATAATTATGTTATATATCAATAGTGGTCGATTAATATAAAATTGATGAGGGAATTATGACAAAATAAAGGTGCATATTATGATGTTAGTATCAGTATAGGGCCGTAGACGGCCCTTCGTGATTTTCTTTCGGTGACTTTTTTGAGTCATTTTTCTTAATTTTTTTGGCATTTATTTAGATTAGGTGGGATGAATTTGGAGTTGTTACACCATATAGGAGAAGTAATTCGCACAAGGCGATGAGCTCGACCCAGAAGATAAATCCTCATTTTCGTTGGCAAATGATTTCGAACTTAAGACCTCCAATCTAGAAGCCCCAAGTCCAAAATATAGATATACATTGTTAGTATCAGTGATTGATTTTAATTTTTACGATTTGAATTCATTATGTATAAATTAAATAGAGATAATTTTATATACAGTTGTTTTTAAATTCACTTTCTATAAATATGATTAAATAAAAAATAGTTTGACCCATAAAATATATATTAATATAGACAATTTATTCCTCTGTAAATATCAACACTAATACCATAATATTCAAACCTGTGACCTAGGATATGCAAAGATAATTTCATAATCATTTTGAGCCTCCCCTAATATGTTTGAAATAAAGGATAATTTAGTATATAAACATTCCACATCCATGTATAGAGTCTAGAGAAAAGTTACAGTAAAAGAAAATGAATACATAGGCAGTTTAATTACTTCAATCATTTAAAATAAACATCAGGAACTAATTTGTATGGTTCAAATCTTTTAACCTATAAATTATATGAAAGAATGTTCTTTTCATTTCTTCATGCTTATATATCCCTTTCTACTAATATGAAAAATAATTCTCCAAAATAGGAAAATATCCAAATTAAATCACTAATGCCTGATTAGCTTATTTTGTGTTTAGTTACAAAAATTAATTGATTTTAAAATTATTTTATTTAATTTATTATTTATACTCAACTGATAGAGATTAATTATTCCATATGGAAAAATGAGATAGCTAATATCATGAGATATTCTTATTATTATATTCCACCAATCAAACGATCTCATACAGTTTTAAAATTATATTTTTTTTGTTGTAATTATGTGATACTCCCACTGTACATGTTTAATTGTTCATATTCATATATTTTCATTTGACATATTCTTTAAAAAATAGTAATTAAATAAATAATAATTTTACTAAATCACACTTAATTATTATAAATCGTCTCACTTGTTGAAAAATAAAATGAAAATATTTAATAATTATTTCTTTGTATATAATTTTTTATTTATTTTTATTTATTCATCATATTAAAAATATTTTTTATTTTTTATTTTTTAACATATCATGCAATTTTTTTTCATATTTTATTTTTATTATTAATTATTTATTCTTTAATATATTTTTAAAGCCTAAAACTACGTATGAAATAGACCAAAGTAAAATACTTGTATCAAATCAAGGAAACAGAAGGATTATATACGAATTGACCAATTTGTATTTGTGTGTATAAATGAAGGGACTATAACCTCGAATTTCTCTACTATTTATTGCCACCGTTTTGTATTTGTGTGTTTCAAAGTTAAAGTTGTTTGGCTGAGAATAATTAAATTACTTCAGTATTAATTATTTTGAAATATTTAAAATTAGTTATTTATTATATGTGGGATAATTTATTTTATTTTGTGATATTATCCCTTTTATTACTCACACTAAGCATTGAAATATTATATCTGATTGCAGGAGTTTCTTCGTCAGCTAGTCAACCCGCATTAGCCATATCTATCGAGAAGCAAATAGTGTAGCAGATGCGCTTGCTAAGGATGAAGCTACTATGTATATTGCTAATTCTATAACTAGAACTTTCACCGTTGTTTATTTAGGAAAATATCGAAGCAGACAAAAATGGAACTCTTTATGTAAAACTAAAGCGACACTCAATATGTAACAATATATCTGCGTTACACGCACCAACATCAATAGTATTAAACCCCCTCCCCCTCCTCCCTGCCTTTCCATGGAATGTACTAGTAGGATAAGCAATCTACAATTATTTTGTAATAATGCATATTAACCATCAATATAATATTTTTCTTTTCATTAAAAAAATAAGTTATTCTAAATTTCACAATTTAATAAAATATCAAAAATTTATTTGTACATTATTTTTGAGTCTTAATATTATTTATTTTTATCACTCACGCAAATCAATTTTCCTTCCATATCTTATTTATTTTGCTTATGGGTTTTTGAAACGAGTGTTTTCATAAAATATAATAGTCTCTCTATCTCTATGAGATAGTAATAAAGTTTACATATATTCTAGTCTATCCAAACCCCACGAAATTCTACTAAATATGTTATTATCGTACTCACACGAACCAATTCATTCTCAAGTAGTTTCATCATGAAAAAGTTATAGCTTACAAAATTGAGCCTCCCAAAAACCTCTTTTTTTTTTTTTTTTTCTTTTCTCAAGTAGTTTCATCATGAAAAAGTTATAGCTTACAAAATTGAGCCTCCCAAAAACCTCTTTTTTTTTTTTTTTTCCTTTCCCTCTTTTTTGAGAAGTATAACGTATAAATAGGTCATATATATGTTTTTAAACAAAATTTTTGTACTGTATCACGCAAATTTTGCTTTATCTAAGGCCTTTACCAAAAATAATTCGTCATTCTTCTAAACAAACTCATAATAAAGGACAAAAATGAAACAGAGCTTCTTAACAATTTCTTTTGTGCCGCCTGTTTCATTTCGTTGGTGTAATATATCATAAATAAAATAAATTAAAATTAAAAATAAATAGATAATTAATTCAGGCGAAGACACGAATATTTTGTTCTTTTTTATATAGTAAATATAGTTGAAAATTTCGAATAGTTTTTTTGTCTTAATTCTCTTTCACACTTAGACATATTTCATCTCTTTCTTGCATGCACTTCACAAAGAAAGAAACGTCACTGTTTTATAGGTGAAGAATTCTTTCTTACCTTGAATAAGAATAACATGATTAATAATGTTGGTAGATGAATGGAGGAATTATTCATTGCAGATTACATGCAGTGTCGAAGTTAGTATTTTCGTCAACGGTGTTCATACTTTTAGAACATGAGTCGGTGATTTTCATATCAAGGATGTTCAACAATTAATATATATCATAATATCTATATTTAACCTATATATTCAAAAAAAAAATTCCAACGAATGATGTTCATTTGACCATCCTTGGATGAATGTAGCTCCGCCCCTGTACATGAGTTACAAGACATAATGAGGTAGAACATGATTTAGTGAATATTGATTACATAAGTTACACCAAGAATAATTAACCAAATTCTTGTCAATTTATATTCATTAAAATAATATATTTTAATATTAGAGTTTAATATTAAAATGTCATGTTCCAAAACATTTACTTGATCTATCAAAAATAAATATTTTATTTTTTAATTTTAATCAATAAAAAGAGTTTTTACTATTTTTTTATACTATATCCTTAGGAATTATTTGGTTTGAAGACAAGTTTTGCTAAAAATAATTATGTTAAAAATAATTATATGTTGAAATTACTTATTCTAATATTTATTTCTTAGTAATGTTTGATTTATTATGTTATAATATGCTGTACATAATTTCTAAGAATGTTGTTTATTTTTTATAAAAAATAATTCCTCCCTCCATATGCATAATTATAAAGAGTGTCAAAAATTATACATAAAAACGTATTTGAGAGGTTTTTATAATTAATTTATTATCTCAAAATAAGTTATGTCAGAATTATTATTTTATCCATGGACAAGGATTACTTATCTCAATACTATTTCCTTTGTTCCTTTTAATTGTCGTAGTTTTTTTTTAAAGTCAAACAATATAAACTTTGACTAAAAGATTAAAATATTTTTTTATCATATTAATATAAAAAAATTACAACTTATAGTACTTTTTGTGTAGTTTTTAAATATCAAATTTTTTATTTCATATTATCAAATTAATGTAATCTAATTTAAATTTAAAAATTAGTCAAATTAACTCTCAAAAAATACAAAATAATAATTGAGAAAGAATGATAGAATAATTATTAATCTTGGGATAGATTATCCAAGCTCTATAGCCAAACAAGGGAGTAATTAAGAGATACTAAAAATTATTTCAAAGATTATTTCTCTTTGTTCATTCATTAAAACACATTTTTAGTATTAAATAACTATATAAAGTAGTAGTCAAATTTAAGTAAGGTTTTAGATTGGCTTATTTTTAGTAGTTTTTTACTTTTAAACTATCATTTTTTTAAGTGTTTAGGTAAATATAAAAAAAAAAAGAATATTTTTGAACACTTTTAAAAGTTGAAAAAGTATAGTAAAAGAAAAGTCAAAAGTCAAAAGATGGAGAGTCTCACCTTATGACTTTTGGAGTTTACTTTCTTCGTCCCATATTATATGGTTACTCTCTATTTTATACATTGATAAAAAAATTATTAATACACTAATTAACTTTACTATCTTATGTTTTATTTATATCAATGCACATTAAATTCTTCAGTGTATAAATTTATTCAAATTCCCAAAGATCATATTAATGACAGGTAAATTTATTCAAATTCAGACAAATATTTATAACAAAATACTCATATTATAATATGGGACATAAAAAATAACTTACAAGTCACTTTAAAAAAAAGTCAATTCAAACATCTTATAATTTTAAAGTATTATTAATAAAATTAATTTAATAAATTATACCTCTAAATAAAATTTCTCTTAAAACATCATCACATTAACAGGGTCAAGTAATATGTAAAGGAGTGGGTATATTAGCCTAATAATGCCAATCTACCAATATTAGGAGGTGCCAAGCATGCCCCCATACTCACATGAAAAACAATACACTTTCTATCCATCAGTTATTTCACTTTTTGACCTTTACTTTACTACAATTTTCCTTAAATCTCCAACACCCCCACCAAAACACACAGAAGAAAAAAAAAAAGAAAATAAAATGAGGTTCTTAAAATGTGTAGTATTTTTTCTTGTTGTGGTTTTTTATGTAGCAAATGGAGATCCTCTAGTTCCAGCATTGAACATATTTGGAGACTCTGTAGTTGATGTTGGAAATAATAACAATTTAAGTACTCTTATCAAGGCTAATTTTCTTCCTTATGGAAGGGATTTTGTTACTCACAGACCTACTGGAAGATTCTGTAATGGAAAGCTGGCTACTGACTTCACTGGTAACATGTTAATGTTTCACAGTCGAATTTAAAATTTAAATTTTATTAATTCACTTTCAAAATTTTATCATGTCCTGTCTAAGTTACTAGATTTTGAAATCTATTATTTGTACTAAATTTTTTTATTTTCTAAAAAATATATTATAATTCTTAAGCTAAAGATATTGAGTTTGGATGGAGTTGGTAGTCATAGGTTCTTCACTAGGTTCACCAACTTTTCTCTATTCCTTTTTACAAGATTTTGAGTTCAAAATTTAATGCAACAACAACATATCGAGTGGTATCGCACAAGTAGGGTTTAGGGAGGGTAAAATGTGCACAGATTTTACTAGTAGTGGAGTCAGCATTTTCGTCAAGAGTGTTTATACTTTTAGACTATGGGTGGGTAATTTTTGTATCAAGGGTGTTCAACAATTGATATATATATATATATATCAAAATATCTATATTTAACATCTATATTTAAAAAAGTTTTCTGACAAAGAGTATTCATCTGATCACCCTTAGATGAATGTAGCTCCACCCCTGAGCCTTACCACTACCTCATAGAGGTAGAGAAATTATTTTTGGAAAACTCTCGTCACAAAAATTATATTTCTTATGTTCAGAATTTAATATTTTCTTTAAATAAATTTATGTTATGTGTATCTCTTGTCTCATTAGTTGCATGTGTTAATTATTTGCAGCTGAATATCTTGGTTTCACTACATATCCACCAGCTTACCTTAGCCCAGAGGCAAGAGGAAGAAATATACTGAGTGGTGTCAACTTTGCCTCTGCTGCTTCTGGTTATTATGAAAGGACTCCTCAGCTTTATGTTAGTTTCTTTATTCTCCTTTTCAATTTTGTGGTTTAATTTCTGGCATGGATTTCAACTTTAGGCTTTAGCTATTGCTAGTAATACTTTCTTCGTCTTATTTATGTAGCACTGTTTGACTTGACATGATATTAAAAAAAATAAATTGAAACTTGTGGACTAAATTAATCCTTAGATATTCGTATGGTATAAAAGTAAAAAGAGAATTTCAAAGTTATATATATATATATATATATGTATGTATATTTTAATTATAGGAAGGTGATGGTCTAGTTTCTGTAATACTTACACTTTCATGATCATTTGAATAAGACAAAGAGACAAGTATATCCTATCTATTCAGACACAAGTTTTAATAATTATATTTTGGTCAAACTTTTTATTAATTATAAAGGAAAAATGGTCTGATATACTCCTCAATTTTGTGATTTAGCTTAGAGACCCCTTGTTACAAAACCAACTCACATATATATCCTTTATTATTACAAAAAGTAGTTCGCATATATAATTTTTTTCATCTTTTAAAATTTATTTTTATTTTTATTTTAAAAAATTAATGTAGGAGTATATATGATCCATTTGGGTCGTTTGTGTAAAGAAGGGATATATGTGACTCACTTTTGTAACTAAGGTACATCAACTTTAAATTGCAAAGTTTTGGGATATATGAGACCCTGCTCCCTAATTATACAACTCTATCTCATTTTATATGTCACCTTTCCTTTTTAGTCCGTTTAGAAAAAGACTGTTATCTTACTATAATTAGAAGCATTTTAACGTTAAAATCCCTCTTTACTCTTAATGAAATATTTAAGGATTAGTTTAGACCACAATTTTCAAAAAAATTTTAATGCCAAATTAAATGGTGTCATATAAAATGCGACGGAGATAATGTTTGAGTGGCCATATGTGAATTAACCTGAATGAAATTGTGTTGTTTGCAGCGTGCACTTACTTTGAGACAGCAGCTACAATATTACAGGGAATGGCAAGGAAAAGCAGTGAATTTAGTAGGGAGGACACAGGCTAATAACATATTCTCAGGAGGAATCCATCTATTAAGTGCAGGCAGCAGTGATTTTATTCAGAATTACTATGTTAATCCAATGCTCAACAGGTTCTTCTCACCTGATCGATTTTCCGACATGCTAATGCAATCTTATACCACGTTCGTTCAGGTATTAAAAACACTTTTGTACTTAACAAATCGAAATAATAGATCCATCTCAGATGTCAAACCATATCGACTTTTAATGTATGAACACAGAACCTTTATGGTATGGGAGCAAGGAAGATTGGAGTAACAACTCTGCCGCCAACAGGTTGTTTGCCAGCAGCAATCACTTTGTTTGGTAGAGGAAGCAATCAATGTGTTGCAAGATTGAACCAAGATGCTATTTTCTTCAACGAAAAGCTGAACCGGACATCAGAAAATTTGAGGAGCAGACTTCCAGGCCTAAAACTTGTCGTCTTCGACATCTATCAGCCTCTCTATAATATGATCACTAAACCTGCAGATAGTGGTAATTTCCTGAAACACATTTTCTTTTGGCATCTTTACTATACTGATCAATTATAATCAATCAGGGTTGAAGTTACTCTTTATGCATATATAATTGATGTTGCATTCCCTTGGCATATTTGATCGTATGTTTATTTCTTTATATTTTGAATCTCCTTAGTGAAACGCCGTTCAGTATCAAAAAGGACAATGCATCACATTTTCTGTTGACAATCTGCATTTCTTAATTCCCTGCAGGTTTCTTTGAATCAAGGAGGGCTTGTTGTGGGACTGGTACGATAGAAACATCGTTCCTTTGCAATGTAAGGTCGATAGGGACATGCTCCAACGCCACACAGTACGTCTTCTGGGATGGATTCCATCCCTCTGAAGCAGCTAATGAGAAATTAGCTCAAAGTCTACTGGAGCAGGGCTTTGATCTCATCTCTTAAGTAAGTGTTGTATGCTTGCAAAAAGTTAAGTTCATTCAAGTTTTAAGCTTATATATTACTAGTAAGTCTTTTTGAAGGTTACTTACCTGCTGTATGTTACATAATAATCAGCAGAAAGATTATATATGTATGTTAAAAGAGTTTCCATATTACACTCTTGTCTATTCATATCATTGAAGCAAACTAATCAAAGAAGAGTACATTCATCTACTGGAATTTCTCCCTATCTCGGTGTCTATATTGAGAGGCGGATTTAAGATTTGAACTTTATGGATTCTGAAGTTTAATATTCGTACATATTAATTTAACGTGCCCGTTGGGGAGTTGGCTTCATGCCTCTAAATTGAAGAGTCCGTGCAGTGCAAGCTGGTCATGTTATCCAATATAAAATTTTTAATGCAATTTAACATGTTATAACAAATTATTTACCATTGACATTAACAATTTCAAATAATTTTGCAACAATAGCATGCCATTTTAATGAATCTCGAGGGATTTAATAAGCTTTTAAATGTGTTTCTCCCTTGTGTAATAGATTCAACTCTGGAATTCATAAATGTGGATATTATGCAAAGACGTCCTTTAACCAAACAACTATGTTGCTCAGATTCTCCAAAAATATCAATGCTCTCGTTTAGATTAGATAGTCATACACTTTTTGCTAAAATCACAAATCATATTGTAAAAATGAGTGGTACAACATTAAAAGGGTTGAAGTGCAGTGCAAAATTATCTGCACCTGAATTAAGGTAAGTTGTGAATATGAACTATAGGTGTGTCCTAATATCTCCTAAATGCAGAATGATGCGCGAACTTTTATTCACTGAGTATGACGATATATATTTTTGTAGAATCCGAGCAACATAGCCAAATAATACAGTATAGTTATCGTGAATCAGTCATCCATCCTTAGGGTCATGGACTTGAATGTTGAGCCTCCTAAGCCAAATGGAATGAAGAATCATATGAAAAACGTCGTACCTCCTTGGGGGAAAATTTACCTCAAAATGCCTCCTAACTTGAAGCCCTCTTTTCTGCATTCTGATGTACTGCGTTTGAGATATTGACATCAAGATGGTCTTCAGATTAGGTATATCGGTCGAATTCATTTCAACAGCAAAACTTTTCCAGTTCAAAACATCGTTAAAAGGCGCTACATAATGATCCTTCAAGAGTACCGGTACACACCCCATATAAAGTGCCTCAACCATTCTTGGGCTAGCCACTTCATAACCGCTCGGGCAAATACAGAATTTGCTCTTTCTAATCATGCCATAGTATGAAATGTTCTTCGGAAGGTACTCGTGAATTTGCACGTCAGGATCATTATTCTTTCCCCAGTGCTCCATTAGTACTTGCCTTATGTAGCCATGGATTCCTCCCGCGTGGAATACTAGAACAGAACGATGGGATGGAGACGGACCTCCAATTAAGCCGTCCATGTTACCTTGAGGAAGATAGATTTCTGGCAAGGATACATCCTTGGTAGGATCAAATCTTTCGGAGGTATTTGCATTGCATAGCACTCGTATCGAGTTCTTATACAAGTAAGGAACCGCAAAGGAAATTTTAGGAGCCTGCAATATGGGAATTACTTAAGAAGAAGCATTGTCTCTCCCATAGACATTAAACAAAACAGCCTCAAAGTAATTTGAAGACTTTTAACGAAAAATTGCATAACCAGATATCACGAGTTATGATTCTTGGCATAAGCGAATCTAGGATTTAAAGTTTATGGACTCCTACGGTCATCATTTCTACCTAAAATGTTGGATCCGCCCTGATTCTTATGCCATTTACACTATTCTTTTAACACTCTTTGAACATATACGTGAAAAATTACCTAAAATTTCAACAAATATTAAATTCTTAAACAGATTTCAAAAGTGAAATGTCCCATAATCATAACGGCAAGAACATAAGGCTGAACATATCAAGTTTAAGTTCTAAATTTGTCTCTATTCCAATGAAACATAGTTAATGGAAAGTTCTGTTTCTTACCCAATCATGGCAAGCAAGCATGAAGTGATCGGATCCAAGGCTTCTGTTCCAATAAGGGTATTTTCTCGAGATACCATCAATATAATCTGCTGCTGTATTCTGCATAGGACCCCATACCCGAGAATTGACAACATAAACGTAGCTTACAATCGATAAGACACTGAACGGAAGGAAGTAAACATGGGCTTTTTCAGGATCATTCGTCCGAAACTTGCTAATCTCAATCTGATGAATGAGAATTCCTTCAATTCCCAGGATTCCTTGACTAGCACTATAGTGAAATACAGGGGGCTCACCTTCCTCGTATACGTAAATCTTGAAATGTTTCTCCATTTCCAAGTAACTTCTGCAATACCCCAAAAAAGAATCTTTAATTCCATTGTCAAAATTTCAAGAACCTTTGATCCATTTCATTCTACTCCCTCCGTCCCATTGATATGACAATTTATTTTTCTTTCTCGAGATTCAAACTGCATGAACTTCTAGTTTTTCATCATATTGACGTGAGTAAAACACCAACCTATAGTACTATTCGTATAATTTTTAAAATTTGTCAAAATTTTATTTTACAAAATTGATGATTTAATCCAATTTAGTTTCAAAGATCACAATACTAGAAACAAACAATGGTTTTTCCCACTTGGAACCAGTGAAAATTTTGTGTTGTGAAACATGATTTTCCCACTCATTTTTCATCGAATCAACTAACTATAAAAACGAATGATGGAATACAAATTCTCGGTGAAATAGTAAAAAACTTCCTAATTTTTCCTTATGAAAATATTACTTTCTATTTTTTTTCTTTTCCTACCTATTTAATCTAAATATCTGTGGGGTAGCCACAAAACTTTTTTTCAGCGTACAACAACAAAATATCCAGTAGAATCTTATAATGGAGTCTAGAGGGGTAGAATGTACGCAGACCTTAGATCTTACCACCACCTCATAGAGGTAAAGAGGCTGTTTCGAACAGTAATTTTTTAGTCATCACTCATATACAACGACAATAACATACCAGTGGAATCCTACGGTCAAGTCTTGGGAATAAAATATACGTAGAATTTATCACTACCTCATAAATCGGGATGGAGAGAGTATAATGAGAAGTTCAAGAATCTTTGGTCCATTTAATTCTATAAGCAAAAAGATAAAATCTTTATGAGTTATACTAGTATTTATACCTGTGAAAAGCAGTGGGGTTCCAGTAAATTGGACCATTAGGAACATAATCAGAATCATCAAATGTTTGCTTTTTACTTTGAGCTTCTTTTATAGCAACTCTGACTCTAACAAGACCAGCTTCAACCTTCTCTAAATGGCTTAATATCAACTTCTTCTCTAATTGAGGAATTGGTGGATTAATATTGGAAGAAACATAACTTGTTGAACTTTCTAAGCCAAAATACAGAGACACTAAAATCAAGGGAATTGCGATTAACCACAAAACTCTGCTGCTACTATTTTTTCTAGAAGAAGAATCCATATTATTTTTTTAAATTTCTGTTGTACCTTGGCCAAACTTTGTGCAGAGGCTGGAGAGTTGAAAGTATCTTTTTTTATCTTTTAATAAACAAAAATGAAAAAGAAAAAAGGAAAAGGCTTGTTTTAGAAAGTTGAAGTGTTTGACCGTATATTGTCAGTGCTAGCACAAGTTCAATAATTTTTTTTATTTATATGATATTAATAGATTTTTTTATATATTTTAAAAATTTTTAGTTTTTAATTATTGAGACCTATAGAATATTTATTTGTTACCTATTTTGTTCTAGTTTATGTTGCACATAGAAAATTTTGAGAATTTTTTAAAGTATTTTCTTTTTAACACAAATATAATCATTTAATTCTTTAATTTTGTTTGTCGAGCTTAAAAAAGAAGACTCAATTTTAAAATTTTATGTTTATTTTATCCTAATTTTAACGTTTATATGCTTAAAATAATTTATTAAGATTGTATAGTAAAATCATAGTTGAAACAGCTAGAAAAATATTTTATTAGGGATAATATTGTAAAATCATAGTTGAAGCAACTAAAGAAATATAAGAAAGCCATAAAAAATTCGCAAAATATTTTTTATTGATATCACGTAAATCGTAATAAAAGAGAAGGAGCAAGCAACTAAAGCAAATAAAACAATCGAAAACTGCTCAAGCAGACAACACAATCGAAAGCTACTCAAGTAGCTTATATATATATAAGTAGTAATAACAGTCACAAAAGTCTTTTTTTTTATAAAAAAAAATGCAAACATAAGAATTTTAAGTATTTTTGGAATATTGACCAAGCAAATGGTACTATTATGTATATACTGAGAACAAAAGTATTTTTAAATTAGTTAGTCAAATATAAATAATAAATTGATATTCTGTACAATTATTTGTTCAAAAAGGTCTTTTGATAAAATGTACTTTTTGAAATAAGTAAAATTTTAAAATATGGGCATAAAAACAAAAATATGCGATAATTGAAATTTTTTAATTTTTACAGAATGTACTTAAAATACCAAATATAGAAATGTGAAAGTGACATGAACCAACTGCCATGTGAAATGCCAAAATTTGTCAAAACCAAAAAGGAGGCAGTACGTGAGATGTTCTTTTTTTTTTTTTTTTCCTCTGGTTTGGTATTCGATATTTATATTCGAGCTCAATTATATTCAAATTCATGTTGCATAGGGCCTTATTTGAGGGGAAGCGCTCCCTACAAAGAATTTTTTCATTCTCAGGGCTCGAACTCGAGACTTTTAATTAAGGAAAGATCAGTTTCATCCACTGCACCACATTTTTTGATGGTATAAGATGTTCATTAGACTACAGTGACTTGCTGACATTGAATTATTGGATTAATCATTAATAAACAAATTAAAATTTTATAGGTATTAACTTATTGGCGCAGAGACGAATTATTTAATTTCTCTATCAAATAAATTGCTAATTCATTGTAATATTATATTTATACTTCTAGATTTGTAAAAATTGACACTCAATTTTTTGATAAAGCAAAAGGGATTAACTCGCTCAAAGAATTATAATAATGAAAAAAATTCCTCATATGCAAGCTATCGCGAATTTATATTTAAAAAGAAAATGAAAAAACTTATGTTCTTTACCTAATAATAACTTAATCTACAAATTAAAAATAGGAGCAATGCATGTTGAGATCTTTATGATCTCAACATATGCTATAACCATACTATACTTCATCAGTATAAAATAAGTTACTATTTTTTTTCTTTTCAAAGCGTACAATAACATGCATTTCTTCATGTTCAGAATTATTAGACTTGAAAATAACTATCGTTGATAAAGAAAATTATAATTTTAATTTTATCGATAAAAATTATGTCATATAAAATAAAACAGAGGAAGTAGGGCTTTTTGCGGGTAAAGGGAAAGCAAGGGAAGCGGCCACATTATTGGGATTCAAATAGACCATGACGTACGTTTCCTGCCATGCCTCTTTCTTTCCATTTTATATTTTTATTCACATTTTCCATGAAAAAAAATCATATCATATTAGAAGTTGTTCAATTTAAAATAATTTTCTTTAGGTATATGGCATTCTATTGAATATATTATCGTCTTATGTATTTTTTTTTATTTTAATTTATGTGATGCTATTTAAATTTTAAGAGTCAGATTAAAAAATTATTAATTATGTGACTTATTAAAAAAAATTACTATACAAATTTTACTTTAAAAATTTAGATATGTTATGTTTGAATTTACTATTGAAACTGATAGTTGCCTTTTAAAATTTATACTGTGACACGTAAAATAAAATAGAGGAAATAAATAATCATGTCCCAATTTACATTAAATTTTCGTATATTAACAATTACTTTGAATCCCAAAATCCTCTTTGTTGTCTTAACAATTACTATACTATTTTCTCAAAATATATAGAAATAAAGTACATATTGGTTGACTATACTAAATATACCATTATTGATTGTATCAAAGTGGAGCACTATTACACTAGCTCACTTATTGGTTGTAATAGTGTTATCTCTTGAAACACAAGTTAGGGTAGCATGGGCAAAAGAGTCACACGATACCGTAATACCACGAGTGGGTTCGGAGAGAATGGAGCATACGCAACCTTAACCCTAGCTTATAAAGGTAGAGAAAATGTTCTTGATAGATCATTTGCTCAGATAACACAAATACACAATGATTATTATATTATTAAAGAAAATAATATAATTTACGTAAACTCGCCAAGATTTTCAGGTAATATGTGGTGCCATAATGCGTTAACTATACATGACTTAATGAATTAAGACACAATATAAGAATATACCAGTACTATAATTCAACAATATATACTAGATTTCTTAGTGAGATGAACTGGTTAAAGCTTCTGTGGGAATATCACACCTTGACTAAGGAACTTTGACAATTTCATAGTCCTAGTCTATGTTGCTCAGACTATTCAAAAATGTCGACGGGTGTGTGTCAGATCCCCCAAACATAGTGTATTTTTTAAGGATCCAACATGAGTGCAACAACAGTTTTGGAGAGTCTAAGCAATTTCGGTCCTAGTTAATAGCCATATTCCCCATTCTCATCTCCATTGCCTCTTTCTTTTCCTTGTCTCTCTTAATGTGCTCAGAGTTTACACTATCAGCGACTACAGATGATGCATCAGGCAAGCGAGGTTCCAAATTGTTGGGACCTGCGTTGATCCATGGATGAAGAAGACACTGAGCTGCAGTTGGCCGTTTCTCTGGATCAAAATCAAGTATTGGGATCAGGAAATCAGCCATATCTTTTGCATCCTGCTCACTGAATTCGTATTTCTCTACCAGGACCTTATCCAACGGCCAAAAGCGTAACCGTCTGATATGCCTCAAGTCACCGTGTCTATTGAAGAACTCACGTGAATAACGGCCACCCAAGGCAGTCTGGAAAGGACATAATATGTTCATAAAATGGTTGATGCATAAAAGTGTAAGAACTTTGAAGTGGTTAAAGGTACTTTCTCTTACTTTTCGGGGCATTGTTCCTAGAAGCTCCATCATTAGCGCTAGGTGATCCTGCCAAACCAAAGAAAGTTATGGTAAATGTATGTTGTCTATGCTTAGTGTTATATCAAGTATTAAATCACAATAACAATTTTTTGGCAAACAACAACAAAAAAATAAAGAATTGTAAATTTATATCCAGAAAGAAACTAGAAATTCATTACAAGAAGAATCGAGTTATGAGTCGAAACAGATAAAGATCATCTGTGCAGTTGGCCAAGTTATATTTTGATTCAATGTCTTGCAAGTTGAAGACACAGTCCATTAAGCAATCTAAGAGATAACTTGGTCTATTTGTCGAACTAGCCTTTCATCTTTGACAACTTTTAGGCATCATTGTGCACTTAACCCTCTGCACTGAGAGACGTTCACCCCAAAACTGAAACATCTATTCTCATCCAAAATCCAGAATAAGAAAAAGCTGCCTACTATCCCCCATTTAGAATAGTTACTTTTCAAGTCTAATTTAAAAACCTTTTGTTCATCACCAATCTCTTAAGTTCCTAGACAAACATTGTTATCATTGGTATCAGCTAGAGTCCATACCACTTCTCTCTTCTATCCCTGTTCTCATCTGTCTGAAGAAGACACATAGCCTCAAGTTTTATTGAATTATCTCAACATTGATGAAAAGTTGAATCCAATAATATCAAGTTTCTCTTTAACTCGTTTGTTATATTTCAAATAAATGTCCATGGAAAGACAATGTAAGAGATAAATGAAACAAAAGTGATGATTATCCAAATTATGGATAAAAATGGATCAGAGAAGTCAAAAGAGGGGAGACATTCTAAGCAGTGCAGAAAAAACAAAGTAAAAGCATAACTTTGATTATAGCTCATGAAAGCATGTACTTATTGTCAATGGGATGTTATACATTATATACAATCCTTCAAATGAATAGCAAAGACACAACTTCTTATATTTTCCACTTTTTTTGTCTATTTGCTAGCCAAAAAATCGAATATCCAAAAGATTATTTGAGCTTGATGTGGATTTCTGCAGAGAAAAACTGGGCCGTCTATATACTAAATTCCAGAAAAACAATAATGGATGCAACAAGATCATGGGATTATTGCGAGAACTCTGGATATCTAATTCACTTTTTACAAGGCTCCAAGTGGTAATGTAAAACACAAACAGAAGACTCTAGGCTCACTGTTGAACCCAGCATATCTTCCGTCTCCACTTCCATAAATGTATTAAGGAATGTTACTCAAATATGTAAAGCTGTCAAAATTACTATACACCTTATTTAACAAGAAGGATTAAACAACTATGTATGGGCAGTGCCTATAATCTAAAGAAAGCGAACAGTTTTTTAACCCATTTTTAGCCAAAAGATGGTTAATCTCCCATTTCTTTAAATAATCATGCTATAGGAAGAAATCAGATGAACTACAAACAAACAAGTAGCTCTAGACTATTGATTACTAGTATATCCTTGTCATATGAAGTACTAATAGGTATGGGGGGAGCAGTGCATTCATAATCTCGTACCTCATCTCTATCGAAGTTGTCACCACTGTGAGGATCGAACAATACATCACCAGTCGCAAGCTCAAAACAAATGCAAGCAAAGGACCAAAGATCTGCTGAGGTTGAATATTTAGACCCAAGGATAACTTCAGGGCACCTATACTGCCTTGTCTGAATATTATCTGTGAACTGTTTGTATGTCCAACAAGCATTCCCAAAATCAACCAATTTGCACTTTAGGTCCAGAGACTCCAATGTCTTCCTTCTTCTAGAACCACTGCCTCTCTTAGGACTCACATGTTCTTTCCCACTGGCTGTTGCAGCATCAGAGCTAGACAATCTATTAACATTAGCAGAACCAGCAAGCCGATCATTTGGTAAATCTGCGTTTGATTTTGTATTGAGAGATGACTCAACAGCTGTCTTCCCAGCAGAACCTTGAGCTATTTCTTTAGGCTTTCTTCTGACCTTCTTCTGATTATTAGTTAAATTCCCATAGAATGTTACACGTCCCTTTACAGTACCAGATTCCAGTGACGTCTTGCCCATATTACTAGGAAGAATAAGAGGAGCTCCTGATTTTCTGGGATCCTTAGATGGATCAATCGTGGAACAAAGCAGCACGTTTTCAGGTTTCAGATCAGTGTGTATGATAGAAAGCTGTCTGTGCAAATAATCCAAACCCACTAAAACATGGAAACAGAGTTCTTTAACCATGTGAATAGGCAGTCCTCGATAATCAGTATACTTAATAAGTGACAAGAGATTGTCACCCAAATACTCAAAAACCATACACACATGTTGGCCATTTGGACCTGAGTGCTTAAAATGATCCAGTAACTTCACTACACTCTTTTCCCCCTCAGGGTCACCTTCTGCAACCTGCTTTAGAATTGTAATCTCATCCAATGCTGCCTCCGTGTAGTGCTGTGCACTCTTTTGTACTTTCAATGCTACAAATTGCTGCATTATTGACAAAGATGCATACACAAAAAGTTAACTACTTACCGTGATACTATCAATAATCGAACAAAACAATGTCGCTAGCAATTCAGAAATGCAAACCTTAGTTCTTCTAACAAGCAACTTAGCTAGTTTTCATGCTTACGCACAATTGCGAGTAAGTCAAATGTAACTCAGCAGAGCACTTAAACATACAAATATTACAACAAAATCGATTAAAGAGGTAGATATAGAATCCCAATCAAAAAGGGTACATGTAAGGAAATCACAAGCAATCAAACTTTAAAAGCTGAAAATATTTCAACATTTGAATAGTGGATGTGATAAAATCCCAAATTGGGTCTTCCATAATTCCGCAATCCCTAACATCAACAGATGAAAACAAATCGACAGCACCTAAAAGATGAGTAAACAAGAGAAGGGTGTTGGGGGAAAACGTACAGACGTGAGAGTATCCCAAGCAAGCCAGACAGTAGAGAAATGACCCCAACCCAGCTTGCTCTGGACAACATATCGACCACCTTTGAAGGTATCACCTATACGGACGGCATGATAACCTCCTCTCCGGTAATCATCGGTTCCTTCGTCTTCCGAAGTAAAATCATCACTGTTCTCCTCAATCATCACCTCCTCCTCCTTCAACCGATGATCCTCAGCAAACCCCTCCATTTATCTCCAATAAATCACTCAATTGACAACTTTGTCCGATAAATAAAGTGGACTTACTAAGTGGGTTGTCGTAATTTGTGAAGAAAGTTCTCTTTTTTCCAACTAATTAACCTCTCTTTTTCTGAGCTACTTTGTTAGGAAGCGTTCTTGAAATTGTAGGGTCGTTGGGACCTTCGCAACAAAGGGGAAAAGTGCATTCACATAGGTAAACGAGTATTTAGGAGTCTTGTTAAATAATTAGTGAGTTAAGTTCTGAAACAGAGGGCTGAGATGAAGACGATGAACCCACGTAGCTTTCTCAGCCATTTGGAGTGGAAAAAAGAAATACTTTTCTTTCTTTGATTTCTTATCCAAAAATATTCTAAAACAATTTTTTTTTAATTTTCCTTTCGGTTGTATTTCAGCCCGACTATTTTGAATTCGGGTAAAATTCTAATTGATTTAGAACTGTTACAATAACAACAACGTACTCAATGAAATCCCACAAGTTGGGTTTGGGAGGGTAAAATGTAGGAGACCTTACCACTACCTCGTAGAGATAGATATGTTGTTTCCAAAAGATCCTCATCTAAAAAATATCATCTCCAAAAATAGAAAATACTAGATATAAAATCAAACAACTAGAATGAAAAACAAATGATAATTTGTAAAGACAATAAAAGTAACAAAATAAATGACTAAAAATGACAATACAATATATATACACACGACAACCTTTACTAACCTACAATATCACAGGATCAAACGTTACCCTACCCTACTAGTCATCTAACATTCTACCCTAATAAGCGACTTTTACTCCTTTCTATCTAAGGTTATGTCCTGGGTGATGTATATATGAAGCGTCATGTCTTGTCTAATCAACCTCTCCCCAATACTTTTTCGGTCTACCTCTACGTAACTCTCGCGTAGCCCCTACATCCAACCTCTCGCACTTCCTAATGGGAGCGTCAACAGTTCTTCTCAGCATATGCCTAAACCATCACAATCTCACTTGTCTGCCACAGAGGCCACCCCTAACTTCCCCAAAATGATCTCATTCCTAATCTTATCCCCGTCTATCTCAACATCCTTATTTCCACAACTTACGTCTTCTGAACATGTGAGTTTTTGCGCTAAAAATTTGGAGCCACGAGCGGAACTACCCCACTCACAATCTATGTATTACTTATATGGCATTCATTATGACATATATACAGATCACTGGGGGTTAAGTACATTATGACTCAGACGGACCTGAATTCTAGGAAGAGGTGATGGATTGAGCTACAGGCTGACTCTGATATTTTTATTCTCTATCATCCAAGCTATACGAACGTGATAGCCAGATACCTTGAGTCAAAAGTCAGCGAGCATGGATAGCCTAGCACTCTTATCTACAAAGGAACGACTGTTGGCCTTGGACATCCAGTCCTTAACTAACAGGTTAGTCAGGTTGGATATTTCAGAGCCCAACCAGATATTAGCCTTCATCGGGGCTCAGTCATCGTTAGTTGATCAGATTAGTGCCAGAGAGTTTGAGGATGAGTTGTTGGTGACCATCAGAGATAGAGCTATTCAGGGTGGTGATGGTCAGTCTACAGTTGATTCAAATGAGTTCTTAGATTTGAGCGCAGATTGTGTGTTTCCAGAGTGGGGGATTCAATTCAATTGATTCTACATGAGGTTCATGACTCCAGGTACAACGAAGATGTATTGAGATTTGAGGCTGCATTACTGATGGAATAACATGAAGAAAGATATTGATGCTTATGTATTCCGCTGTCTTAGTTGCGAGTAGGTAAAGGCCTATCATTAGAGGCTTAGTGGGACACCCCAAAGACTAACCATTCTCGAGTATAAGTGGGAGCAAGTGATTATGGATTTTATTGTGGGCCTGCCTCGTACTTCTAGGGGTTTTGACAATATTTGGGTTATAGTGGATTGGTCGACTAAGCTGACACATTTCCTCCCTATCCGTTCTATCTTCAGTATTGAGCGATTGACTCTATTTATATTTAGGAGATAGTCCAACTGCATGGGTTGCCAGTATCTATTATATTTGGTCGAGGTTCACAGTTTACCTCCAGCTTCTGGAGTGCCTTTTAGCGAGAATTGGGCACCCAGGTTGATTTGAGTATTACATTCCATCCCTAGAATGATGACCAATCTAAGCGCACTATTCAAATCCTCGAGAGTTAGGCACCCAGGTTGATCT
Source organism: Solanum virginianum (assembly GCA_000787875.1). Taxonomy (NCBI): domain Eukaryota; kingdom Viridiplantae; phylum Streptophyta; class Magnoliopsida; order Solanales; family Solanaceae; genus Solanum; species Solanum virginianum. The sequence goes on from DF362009.1 coordinate 20,884, forward strand.
TTTCCATTTTAATTGTAATTAACGTATTTTTCCTCATTTTTTGAGATATTACAGCCAAAACAACCATATTTATGTTATGATTCATGTTTTGACAGCTGAGCGACATTTAGATGCGATTAGGAAAGGAAAAGCTCTCATAGATTCTCCTTCCAGGTAGGCTAGCCTTCTCCTTCTTGCTAGAATGAGTTGAAACACGTACTGTATGTCTGTACATTGTTAGATTTACTGAGTATAGGGTATACTTGATCGTTTTGAGTTTGTGATCACTGCTTTGAGCTTTGTAATAGCTATATCTATTATACTACCTGATCTTTAGCACTGTTAATTCGTGAATGAATTTGTTAAAGGATAAATGTAAACTTATATCTTGTGATTGACACGTATGCCTACCTAGATGCTTATTTACCTGTGTGAGTAGTCTGTTACTAGTGGTAAGTAACATTTAGAGAGACTAGTTGACAATTATTCTCCTTGCTACACATTAAGACTCTGTGGTTATGACCCTGTTGTTGCAATTCTATTTATACGTCGTTTGACTAATTCTCCAGTGATTGCATTATGTTATGGGTTACCTGATATTTGGATTATGATTCTATCTAGGAAACTAATCATTGTAGTACTTCTGATTATGTACCGAGACTCTATTATTATGATCCTAATTATGAGATATTTTATACCCTAGGATTTAGTTGGATTATCTGTTGTTGTGGGAATTCTGTTTTGCATTGATCAGCAAGATTGCCTACTATTTGTCATGGGGACTTGTAAGATTTACCAGTTGATCTGTCTATTGTTGCCTTGGTTACTTGTTGCGCTTATCAGCTGGGTTGTTATTATAGGTCCGGATACTTGGGATACTTTTGTTTATCTGCTCTCTATGGACCTTAATCTAGGTTTAAGCCAACACTGTCCTAGATTTGCTTTACTTAGAGCATGTATGATTACATATACACATAGTACGACTTAAAAGGCACATTGGATGGGGTGACGCATTCTGTCACGATATATCTCTGGATTGGGTGACGCATTCTATCACGATATATTTCTAGATTGTGTATCGCATTTCGATAAGACACATTCAGATTAAGTGTCACGTTCTAGCATATTGGACTGGATGTCACGTTCTGGCATGATGTTATGGGACGAGGTGTCACGTCCCGACATGATATATATTGTCTTTACTAGTTTTCACATCGATACACCTATTCGCACCCTAATTATGTGTGGGTGTATCTTCTAGGATTATGGGGGCCTAGTTGACGTACAGGCATAAACAACATGACCTTACACCCATATACAACACTATACCTCGATCGTGTGATAGTAATGACATGGTTTTATTATGATTTCTTTGGTTAAGTTGTTGTGCATTGCTTGGTCCTGTCCAGTTGGGGTTTGTGATTCCAGAGACATTCTTATCTTTTGACCTAGATTCATATTGCTAGCATTACAACACTTTATTATATTTGGCCTTTCCATATTACTGTACTTCATTCAGGTGGCCGATGATGCCCATTGGGTAGCTCCCACTGATACTCACACCTACTTTTTGTATCTATTCGTGGTCCAGGTTCAGGTACGAGTTATGACCATTAATCTAGGGGCTTCGTAAATGCTTTACGAGTTTGGCTTAGCTTAAAACCTGTTCAAACTTATTTTTAAGTTCTTTTTAGCTTATAAAAGTGTTTGACAGTGTTTGACAATTTTCAAAACAACTTAAAATAGTTATATTTATCCTAAATATTTTTTTATATTCCCAAAATATGAAAAAAGAGGCATCTTAAAAGTTCATATGATCTATTCAAGTTATATATTTTAAAATTTTAAAATAGATTTTGTATATAAAATTTACTTAAATAATAAGTTTATATTGATATTGAATCAAAATATAAATTTATTTTACTTTATTTTATTTTTTAGACATAAAAAGCTTAAAATAATCAGTTTTTATAATGTTAACAGCTTGAAAGGTATTTCAGATATTTCTAATTAAAAAAATGTTTAATAACACTGCCAAACACATCAACAACTTTTTTTCAGCTACAACACTTTTATCCAAACACATAACTATTTATTTTAAAATAAATTTCAACAGTTTAAAAAATGATATACTTTTTAAAAACTATTTTTTTCAGCTAAGTCAAAGGGGCTCTAATTAATTTTTTTACAAAAAGGAACAAAATGCCAACATTTATTCTACCTGGCCCCACCACTACCCAACTCCTTTCTTCTCCATCTTCTTCCCAGAACACTTCGTTTCTCAAATCATAAAATTCCATTTCTTTTCATATAACCTGAAGATTCAATTTATTTTTTAAAATACATTTTTCACACTTAATGCATCACAACGAAAGATAAATAGAAAGAAAGAGTGAAGAAAAAAGAAAGAAAGTTTGTTTGTGATTTCACATTTTTAGATCTATGACAAAAAGAAATTGATAATTCATAAATTAATTCTATCAAGTTTTCAGATACCATTTTTTGATAAATTTAGTGGATATATGTTTAATTTGAGTAGTTACTCTAGGGTAGTTTTAGAGTGATCGAAAATAGTGATAGACATATATCAACTAACTTTTTTTTTTCCTTCCAATGCATAAAATCTTCTATTATTTTTCCGTCTTCTTCATACATATTTTATTAGTTGATTCAGATTTCAACGATTTCTTTTTAAAGATGCTAGAACTAAAATGGAGGCAACATAGAAAAGAAAATGAGGAAGAAGACGACTTGGGAGGAAGAAGACGACTTGGGGGTTGGGTGGGATACTTTTTATATTTTTCTTGAAGAAAGTGTCAAGAAAAAGTGTATTTTTTAAAAAAGATTTTTTTGAGCTTTTGTTGTCAACG
>DF362009.1:23798-36412 GCA_000787875.1 Solanum virginianum
TTTTGAGCTTTTGTTGTCAACGATATCGCAAGAAAGGATTCATAAATACCATCGCTTATTATTAAGCTCGAACGAATCATATTTTAAGTCTTTTCTTGTTGTGTGCAAATCTAAAAATAAAGTCCAATGTATTTGCCCCAATTTCTTCTTAGTTTCAAGATTTTTTGAGTTCTTCAATTTTGGCCTTTGAGATTACAATTTGGACCAACGACATTTTTCCAAAAATCTCTTTTAGGTAACTTACATCACGTATTTACTAATATCATAGCTTACTTTCTTTCAGATCTTATGAAATATTTTAAAATAATACCTTTTCTCTTATCTAGTCTTTTAATATTACTTAGTTATGAATTATTTCCTCAAATGTTAAATGTCACTTTTTTATGATTGATAACAAGTTTAATTGATCTAAATATGACCGGCTAACCATCTTAATGGATCTTATGGAATGTTTAACCCCATTTTAAAGGAAAATTTGAGTCCTAAATTATTTAGAATCATATAAGTTGACTCATTAATTTGAGTTAATATTAGCATTACTTTAGTAAATAATTAGATATGGTAATTCACCTTAAAAATAAATTAGATTTAGACTTCTTAAGTTAATTAATTTAGAAATTGCCCATATATTGTACTTAGCCGATTTAAATAGGCTATAATAAAAATTTATTCAAGAAACTAAAGAAGTACCAAGAGAATGAAGGACAACAATTTTTACCCCGAGTCCACTTGTTCGAGGACAATTGTTGCATGAGCTGCACGAAATCCATGATATATCACTTCCGATATCAATTAGCATGTTATATTCTTTTGGTGAAGATCCCAATTTTACTTTTGTGTAGTACATGCTAAAATTATAGCAAAACTGTTAGAACCCGTATTGTGGTGTATTGGAACCATTACGAAATTTGGGACTAAAGTAGCATTATTGGAAAATTTGGAGACTCAAGTAGAATTTTTAAAAACTTAGATTGTTAGGATTCGTATGTCTTTAACTGTATCTTTGCATGTCCTTGATTGACTCACGCAGGAAAAGTTTGGAGACCAAAGTGAAAGGGTTATAACTTGTGGTTCTTGAAGGGAAATAGAGTGGTCCCACTTGAAATTTGTCTTGTCCCAATTGGAATCATACCTTCCCGCACTAAAAAAAAAAAACCATAACACTAAAAGAAACCAAGAAACCTCTCGGGTTGCTACAGTAATAGCACCCAAAATTTGTGTTTTTCGATTCTAAATTTTTTTTGACGCTACAAGCCTTACGTATTGAGTCCCTTAAGTAGCGTGGAGGTGTTGGTTGGCCAAGAAAACGCCTCTTTCGATGACTTTGGTGATTTGGGTCCAATTAAGGGATTTTAAAAGGTATGGTTATTTCTAGTCTTGTTTTATGTAAATTAAAGATTATGTATGTTGGAATATGTTAGATTGAAAAAAAATCTTGAGAAGAGTTCATGTTAAGGTGAGTTGTGAAATTTGAAGTGGGGGTCGAATTTAAGATATGTATGTAAGTAGTGTTATATTGTCTTGAAACCATGAAATTGTGTTTAAATAGTATGAATATGTTCTTTGTGGGGTGAAAGAAGTATTGGAAATTGTTTATATGTGTCCTTGAAACTTGGCCGAAATTGGAGTCTATGTATGTAATAAAATATTATGTTGTTGCGTTGGGAATATGCATTTGACGTTTAGATGGTGTAATACGACTCGTGGCGGGTAATAGAATGCTTGAATATGATATACATGTATATATATAGTATGCTGCCCTGTTTTGTAATTGTGATAAAAATGAGGTTCTTTAGTGATTTTGGTAAAGTGATGGCCTTGGGAAGGCTTAGTGATGATTATTGGGTTGTTGTTGTTGTTGATTAATTTGAGCCCAGTTGATTCTCGGGGCAGCCTATATTCTTGGAGAAGTGCTGCCAATATTTTTATAAAATTAGGGGCAAATTTGAGTTTAAGGCCCAAAAAAAGGCTTTTAGCTAACCTTTGGCGTGATTGTGATTTATTATAGATGTTGGACATCCGAAAATATAAATTGGATTGGATTGGCATTGGGATTAGTTTGGAAAAGAAATTAAGGTATGTAAACCATTTTGTTTGATGGCATGACTTGGTAAACTTAGCTAATGCTATAAGTTTCGTAAGATCCCTCTATAAATGGTAAGAGTTTGTCAGGAAATTGATTAGTTTGAAAGGTGTTATGCCTAATTGTTCCAAAAAAATATAAACACTTATAACTTTTGATAGAAAAATCTAAATTATCTTGACAATCGTTTTGAGATGCTCCTAGTAGTTTGCATGATCTAGGTGAAATGTGTTCCGCGATACCCTTTATGCAAATGTTGGTAACTTTAAAAGAATTTAGAAACAAGTATTATTTTGATTCCAAATATGAATATTTTGCATATCTTTTGAACTCATGATACTGGTTTTTATTGCATAATCATTTTCACAAATCTACTCGTGCCTGTTATGATATCGTTCACCGGTTCCCAGGCTGGTTGTGATCGTGCGTATTATACTATATATATGTGTTCCAAAGTAGGCCGAATACGGCAGGGCGATTTGCCCACGGACCGGCTTTGCTTAGTTTGGAGTCATAAGGAGCCGGACTTTGATATGTTGGCATTATACCTGGGCGCGATTCGGTAATTCGAGCTGTCCAGGATTGATATGTTGGCATTATACCTGGGCGCGATTCGGTAATTCGAGCAGTCCCGAATTGATATGTTGGCATTATACCTGGCATGATTTGGTAATTCGAGCGGTCCAGGACGTATCCTTAGTGGGCGCGATTCGGTAATTCGAGCAGTCCCGAATTGATATGTTGGCATTATACCTGGCATGATTTGGTAATTCAAACGGTCCAGGACGTATCCTTAATGGGCGCGATTCGGTAATTAGGGCGGCCCAACTTATGCACTATGTCAATTCTGTATTAGGATTTGTAAGTATAGGAAAGCCTGGCTTACTTATCCCAGATGTGATCTGTGACGGAGATGTCGGGGATTTGAATCTTCTGGCGATTGTGGTGGATGACATATGTTTCGGAGGTCACCACCGGTTTCAGTCCGTTAGTCATGGTTTGGTGTGGTTCTTGAAGGGAAATAGAGTGGTCCCACTTGGAATTTGTCTTGTCCCAATTGGAACAAGTGTGGGTGGGACCAATCATGGTTTGGTATTTTAGAAAATTAATATTTATGTTGATGTTTTGAATATGCATATGATTTTTGGTACTCCTATTTGACTACTACTGTGATTTATATTTTGTATATCCTGCTTTACATATTCGGTACGTACTTCGTATTGACTCCCTTTGCTTCGGGGGCTGCGTTTCATGCCCGCAGGTACCGACGAACAGGTTAGAGATCCACCAGCTTAGGAATTCCACCTGCTGATTGAAGTGCTCCTTTTACTTTGAAGCGAATACTGGGTATATATACTAAATTATTATTCTGCACTTTTGTACATTTGAGGGTACGACGGGGCCCTGTCCCGTATTCTGATTCTGTTTGTCTGTATAGAGGTCTGTGGACGCCTGTGAGTATGGGTTTAGCAGTATATATATATATATATATATATATATATATATATATATGCTGTGTATGTTGGGTTTTTTTCTGTATACATGGTTTTGGGGTTAGTCCGTAAAACAAAGAAAACTCTGCCAAAATTTCTGTAAAAATAATACATTGGTTATGATGTGATTTGGTATTTGGATTCGGGTGCTCGAATAACTTGAGAAAATATGCTTGTTGCATTATTTGAAAAACTATTCAAATCATCAAAAGTGTAGAGTAGCTTGAGGAAATTTTAAGTTGACTTTCTAAAAGTTTAATTGCTCTTCATACTTTGCAATTGAATGGAAGTTCACATTTAAAAAAATGGAGTTTAAGGAGATCAAAAACGTAAGAATACTATAAATTACCGCTGAGTGTTTGTGATTTACAGGTTAGATTGATAGATTTTTGAGCAAAAACAAATTCCAGTGAGCTCCAAATTATAAGCTGCAACAGGAGACATAAACACTCATCATTGTTTCTCTGGTTTGTTGATCATCCAAAGGAAAGACGGAGGAGAAAATGTATCACAGAGATAAAGAAAGACTTAAGTAATTTAATAAAACTAGAAATTGCATGTAATGCACGTGCATCTCGAATGCATTCTGTGCATTACATGTGAAAAAAAGAACAGAGAATGGAACACATGTCCATAGTTACCACCGGAAGTCTGATCTTTTTTCTGTTTACTTGGTTCCTCCTAATTTATGGGCATTAATAGGCATTTCAAAAGAAAATCCATGGGGAACACCAACAGTATATATGTCTCACATTTTTACCAAGAGACTTTGTTACCCATGGGTTTTGTTGTCGTTGTATTAGTTCCATAAATAGTTATACTCAATTTCTCATTTAGTTAATTAAATGTTTAAAGCCCATTATAACAACCTATCTTAAGATGAAAAGTTTCATATGAGGAAAACACAAGAGATATATTGACACTGAGCAGTAACTTAACCTTATTAATATATGATAATTTGAAGCACCAAATTTGATTACGCCAAGTATATATTGTTGTTAAATCTTTCTCAATGTTACATGGGGAATCCTAGCTGAAGTGGAAAATAGAAATCATGAATATTATTGAAAATTTACTGCAAGAAATTGCGGACCACAACTCAATGCAAAATATATAAAGGTGACTGTCCACTTTAGATATTGTCATATTCTGAAATTAGGGTATATTTGAAACATGACTTTATTAACCTATCAGATAAGGCTATTAATATATGATTCCTAATTAACTCCTTGAGAACTGGTATGCAAAATTCGAGCATGCCTAGCTCGATCCCTAGCCTCCAACTCATCAATTGAGGCAGTGTGATTTGCCGAATGCAGTCTCTCAAGACACAACACTCTCCCACCTGATCAAAGCAAATTTCACAAATCATGCATTCATCCATAAAAGCTAAGAAATTGATCCTCTTAACTCTAATTACAATGACTAAAAAAGAAGTTACCACTCTGCATTTGAAGTCTTTGAGCAGAAACCGGTGTCGCCGACGTTGAGCAGCAAATAATAATTACCAGCAGGAGCAGGAGAAACGAGCTCATCATTTTCCACATAGTTTCAGTTGTCACTGAAAGAAAATTACAGAAATTAAGGATCAAGTGTTATGCATTTTCACTAATATATAACTAGTTGTTATGTGTTATCTTTTTCTAACTATTGTACTTTTAGTACTTTTTTAAATTAAACTATCAGGGGATTATTGGCTCTGGCTTCAACAAGAGCACCGCAAGAGACCATTTCTCCAAACTATGTGCTGGGTTGGCTCTGAAACCCACTTCATGGATAGTGTTCTAATGGATTAACACATTCTTAGATCAATTTATTCTTGCTAGAAAACCAGTGAGCACTAATGAACTATATATATAATCATGGTATGATTTCCATAACGACAATTCAATGTTTCAATTGAAGCCAGAGGAATCAACAAGCATCACATATTTTGTGCATTCTGTGCATATGATTTCCAGTGCATCTTGTGTGCATTTTGTGCATCATGTGCATCTCTTTTCATGTTAGTAGTATTGTTTTCTTATTAAAAAACACTAAGGACCTTCATGCAAGTTTGTGCATCATATGTATCTCTAACATTATTATGTTTTTTCAGGTTGAGCTAAACTTCTATGACATTGAAAACTCAACAACTGCAAATGTCATTTCTTGCTCAGCTCCAATATGCAAATTTACTAAGACAAAACAATGTGCTTATACTTTAATTATGTCGATAAGAGTCGTACAAATGGCTATCTTGTGTCATATGTATTGTATTTGAACATAATCTTAAGGACTTTGCTGATTGTCATGCCCCGGGAGGGTACCTTAGACATGACCAGTACTCAGAGATTATTGCTAGTCCCCAAGCGAATCACCTGGCCTTATCACATTCATTCAATCAATGATTATCATATCAGCGGAAGACTAAAGATAAATAAAGGTGGACAATCTCAATTAAAGGTAATCAAAATAAATCAACAGGAATAGTATGAAACAAACTAGTCAGACAATATCCAAGTCATCAATCCCAAATCTAGTCTATGAAACCTCTATCTAAGTTGTCTAGATGGTGCTATGACAAACCCATAACTATCTCAAAACAAAATAAATAAGTTTAAAAGTCCAACTCTAAAGCTAGATGAAGTAGTATGCATCCCCCAAACTCGAAAAGGACTTACCAATCAGCTGGAATAAGAAAAAGAACTTTAATAGAGCGCTTGTAGATGATCTCTGGTACCTGTCTCTGCATCATGAAAAGATGCAGGTTCAAATGAACGTCAATGCGTGGAATATACGAGTATGTAAAATGGCTGAGCGAAACAGATATAGATAGAATAACAATAACTTAAAAATGTTCAATCAAGATGTTAAGGGTAGACAATGGCCAATTAATACAACCCAAATCAATCTGATCCAATCAAGTCAGAGTACTATTAGTATGAAACCTATCTGGGAGTTTCACTTTTCCTACAACAATCATTTATGAGCCAGCGATTGTACAACAATCTCATTGATGTTGCCACAACCATTCAGTACTTGCCAAAGTAAAGAACGAATCGATCCATAATGGATCCAATCAACGAAGTCCTCTATTGTTTCAAGGACCTATCAGGAGGAACATCCAACTTAACGGTTTCAATCCTCTCCTATGTTTGGCGATGTAGTTATTGAGTTCGAGTTAGACTTGCTCTTAGTTAAATTTGGTACTCAATATTCCTTCCAGGACTCAATGCTCATAAGACAATCACTCTTAATCAACTAGTCACATTGGATGCTTATCAACTCAATTTATCATATCAACTATCAACTCTTTGGTTACATTCTTTTATATTTCAGCTCTTGACTCATAGAGACTCTATCATGCTTCATTCTAACTCATAACATTTAAGAAAAACAAAAGTAGAGTTAAAGCATTTAGGAATTCCAAAGACTCTTTAGGCTCAAATTATACTCATGCATGCTCATTTAAATGAAATATATGAACATAACAAGAATTCATGCTAGGGTTCATGCATAATAGCAAAATCATCCATTTCAAGTATTTAATTCATAAAATTAGTGATTAATGCAAGGTTATGTAGAAATACATTAGAATTTAAGAAAATCATGAAGAAACATCCATGGAAGACTCAATTCACTCACAAGGGCACATGGAAGAACATAATCCATGTTTTAGTTAGCTTTACATATCTGGAAATAGAAGAAACAATCAATCGATTGAAGCTTGATTGTTTCTTCTATTTCCAGATATGTAAAGCTAACTAAGCTTCAATCGATTGATTGTTTCTTCTATTTCCAGATATGTAAAGCTAACTAAAACATGGATTATGTTCTTCCATGTGCCCTTGTGAGTGAATTGAGTCTTCCATGGATGTTTCTTCATGATTTTCTTAAATTCTAATGTATTTCTACATAACCTTGCCTTTCTTCCTCCTTTGGTGCTCTCAAGAATTCCTAAGCGTGAATGAAAAGTGGAAATATGCTTAGGGTTTTGTTTTATGACTTTAATTAAGTCCAAAACGTCCAAGGGTTAGATTAAAAGGGATAGAAATAAACAACAATACCCTTCTTAAAAATTGCCAATAGAATCTACGAGACCACATCTACGAGCCGAAGATAACCTCCCGTAGGTAGGTGTCCAAAAGTTTAAGTTACTGAAATTTATCGTAGAATCCACGAAACCCCTTATACGGGCCATAAATACTTCTACAGGCCATATGATAATTCGTAACTCAATATACTGAAAAAATTAATTTTTGGGTCACCAACTCACGAAACCAATCTACAGGCCATTAATTATTTTACGGGTCGTATATTGTCTCGTACATGGGCCTCAGACTTAAAAAATTTCACCAAGTCACCTAAGGTTTTACGCGGTATCTTCTATAGGCTGTAGATCACTCTATGGGCTGTAGATGACCCTCGTGGTTTCTCTTGTAGTAATTTTTCTCAATTTTCTCTATGCATCTACTCAGACTAGGTGGAAAGAATTAGGGGGTGTTACACTTTCGAGGATTCGAATTCTCAAAAGTGAGGTCATGTCAACCAACCACAATCAAGAATAGTTAATACGCATCAAAAGATAAATTTTGATACCCATATTGGCACGAATTGAATTCGGGGTTAAAATGATCAAAATCAGGGCTAAATTTTGAGGTTCATGAATCTGAAAAAATTGAAAATCATGGTTCTACATGAGCAAAAGAACTTGTGGATGAAAATTTCACGGAAAATGAGCTCAAATTGAATGAGAAATCATCATTTTAATTCTTCAAACGTAGACTATGAAAAATTTAATTTTTTACGTGCAAAACCATGAAATTCAAGACAAAATTAAGAAAAGCAACGAAAATTGCTAAGTTTGAGGATAGAAACACTTACCCAAAAGTTTTCCACAAACAACTCTTCTAGAAATCGCCCAAGGGAACTCAACAATATCAAAAATGGAGGAAAATGGAGTATTCTCGGATTTAGTTTGTCCAGGCATGAAATAGCCTCCGCGATCATAGACCATCACCTCTGTGACTGCGGAGCTTTCAAGACTTACGCACTGCGAACGTGGGAAAAGAGGCACATTCGCGGAGAAGAACCAAGATGAACTCTGCGAACGCGGAGAACAACCAAGTTGAACTCCACGAACGCAGAGCAAAGGCCGCGAACATGGAGGCGTTTGACCTTGCACCAGAAACCAGGCATCACCAGCCTAACCAATCCAAAACTCTCTGAACATACTTCCAGAATTCGACTTGCTATTTATTTTGATATTTTTAAATTATAATTTAATTTAAAAATTTATTAAAAGATATACTTGTAAAAATGTGAGCTGACCCACGACTCATATATTAATGGGCTGGGCTAGCCCATTCTAGACTCCGCATAATAATAAAAAGCAAATTCGACACCTCCTCGGCTCAAAAATTGATAAATCACATCAAAATTAGTTTAAGAATCAAAATGACCAAAACGCCCTTGGGATCCCAAAGAAATATAGTGAAGCTCATTGTAGACCCAAAATCATCTCCCAAAACCAATGGAACAGTCAGAATTCCAAACCAAGGCTCTGAACTCAAAATGTTGACCAAAGTCAAACCTAGTCCATTTTTAACATATTTATACAACTTTTAACCTAAAATCCACATACGAACTCTGAATTCGATTCCGTCACTTCTCCTACACCAAATTCAACGTTCCAAAACTAATGAAATTGATGGATTTTCGTTTTGCACCCGTAATTCCACATTGTACAAAAACTCATTTTTTCAGCTAACTTAGGCTTTCAAAAATGCTAAAACTCATATTTTTCACTTCTTAGACACAAGTTTTCAGTTCCAACAACACAGATGGTTCAAAATAGGTCCAAAGCAACGTACGAAAGGGTAAATAGTAATTTTTATAGATAAACTAAAAAATAACTGGCAAGGTCATTCCAAATTATGACTTTTCTTAAATTGTAAAGTAAACATGATATGTTACAAGACTGACAAATTATGACTTTTCTTAAATTATAAACTAAATATGATATGTTACAGAATTCACAAATTTTGAGTTTTCTTAAATTGTAAACTAAATATGATATGTACAAGTTTCACAAATTATGATATTTCTTAAATTGTAAACTAAATATGATATGTACAAGTTTCACAAATTATGATTTTTCTTAAATTGTAAATGAAATATGATATAAGTAGGAAACCGAGGAAGCAAAACATCATCATCGAGTGATTTATTGAGCATACACAAAAATTAAGATATGGCTTTCAAATGTTGATTCTTTTCCTCATGTTTATGACGATAGGACTATGTAAGTTTTTTTAACTTGATTTGATTTCTCAGTAAGAATTATCATATACTTCTCTATAGGATTTGTTTCAGTTTATTTTGTAAAGTTTCTTGTGCTCACATATGATTTTTTTTTTAATTAATCATAGATTGTGACTTTTAATTGGATGGGTATTTTGCCAAAGAATGTAGCAGGGGACATTATCCAATGTTGTTGTAAGATGGATGATGATTGTAAAAAAGTGTGTACAGCTACACAACCCTATTATTGTGATGGTGCATATTGTCACTGTGGGTGGCTGCCTTCTTCAAGTCGAATTGCAGAAACTAATCAAAGCATAAATTGATGAATCAAAAGTTCATGAGATAGAATAGAAAGGAATAATATAAGTTGGAACACTTTGTTTTTTCCTTCCAAAATATATAAATTGAAATTCAATTTCTATTTCTATGTAACTTATAATAAGGCATTAGCCAAATAAAAAAAGCTTATTGTTCTTTTTTCATGTCCTACACTTTTCTTTTGATAACTAGTCTCTGATTTGAATAATATTTGCATGATACAATCATAAATACTTAGCAAAACATAGCCTTCTTTCATTCTTCTTCTTCTTTTTTTTTTTTTTTGCGCGCGCGTGTGTGTTTGTCTAGGGGTGTTTGACCCTTTTTAAAAAAACTTTTTTGGAATTAAAATTTGAGAAGTACATATCATTTTTTTACATTGAAAATTAAACTATTTTGTTTTTCAAATTTCACAATGAAACATGATCAAATATTATATATATTAATTAACTAATGATCTCTGTTGGCACTTATTTTCTGTTGGCACTTATTTTGATCGATCTATTTGATTAATTAAGTAATTTTAAAATTTTTGTTTCTTTTATTGTATGCATAAAATTATATTTAGTTTTTACTCGATAAATTATATATTTTGGTGTTCTCAATTTACAAAATCATCATCATTATTAATTGTTATATACAAATAGAGCCATCAATATGGGCTAGGCATGCTGGATCAACTTGGTCTAACCCGGTCTAACTCGTGATTTAGTAGGGCTACGTTAAGATTTTTGAAAACCATTTAAAAATGGGCTTTTTATCCCGGCTCGGATAAGCCTGCTGATTTGTGAGTCCGTTGCAATATGGGTTGGGCCAGCTCGTGAGCCGAATTAAAAAATAATTATAAATAAAAATAAAATAAAGTATTAAAATTATAAGAGTCCAAACTCAATATTCATTTAAATAAATTATATTTTTATAATATGTAATAATAACATTAATACCATGTAATATTGTCTTGCTATTTATTTTGATATTTTTAAATTATAATTTAATTTAAAAATTTATTAAAAGATATACTTGTAAAAATGTGAGCTGACCCACGACTCATATATTAATGGGCTGGGCTAGCCCGAATGTGGTGAGTCAACCTATATTGACAGCTCTCAAGTTATTATGCTGGATTATTGCTTCTTCTTTTTTTTTTTTACAATAAAACGTAATTATTAATTTAGTAATATTTTATTATTTAGTTATTTAGTAGAAAATCTCATATATTTTTGGTAGAATTTCGTTTAGCCCCAATCACATTTAAATTTTAAATTTTAAACTTGGTCAAATCTTTTCATATTTCAAAAAATTCTCTTCAATATTTTTTTTATCATATGTAAAATATTATCTTTCCAAAAATAATTTTGAAAAGAATGTCACTCTCATTTTAATTGATCCTTTTCCATATTTTCTTTCGAATTTCTTTTCCAGTTGTGATATCCCACATTTCATGTTCCAGTGAAGCATGTATTTTAACATTTTTTTTCTTTTTTTTTTTCCTTCTTAATTGTTATCTTGGTGATTTTGTTTTATTTTAATGCTCTTTTTTTTTTTCCTGCTTTCCTTCTTCTTCAAAAAATTCCTAATCAGATTCTAACTAAATGCAGGGCAAGTATCACTCATTTAAACAAAAAAAAAAAAATCCCCAAAGAGGTTTGGAAGAGACTCAATCCAACTTTAAAAAGATGCAAGTAAAAAGGAAATTTTTAACATTATTGTGACATCTTTATGATTTCGTAGATACAAAACTGAGTAGTAAATTTGTTTATAAGTATTGTCATTATCTATAAGATGAGTCTATTTTTGTCATCATATAAACTTCTCGAGTAACTAATGGTCTATTAAATAATGTGCAACTCTCTGTTCAATTATTCACATATGCTTCTTTATTTGGGTGAGGCTTTGCAAAAGCTACCAACCTAGTTTTAATTCTTAATTATGTATTATATAAAAAAAATTATTTGCTTGAATGTATGAGTACATAAGATGGCAAAATGAAACAGATAAAGGTAGAATAGTATCAACTCAGATAACTCAAATCAAGAAGTAAGAAACTTAATGAAGATGTTAATGTCTAAAGTAAGACAATAATTTAGACAATAACCAACCATATACAATCCAATCCAATCGGAGTACATTCAAAATTAGAAGTGACAAAATGGATAAATTATTTGGGTATTATCCAGATTTACCCATTTTAAATGAATTGGGTAGCCAACCCATTTAAGATGGATAG
This sequence comes from Solanum virginianum, assembly GCA_000787875.1. Taxonomy (NCBI): domain Eukaryota; kingdom Viridiplantae; phylum Streptophyta; class Magnoliopsida; order Solanales; family Solanaceae; genus Solanum; species Solanum virginianum. The sequence continues at coordinate 36,208 of DF362009.1, forward strand.
AAAATGGGTAAAACTTATATTTACCCATTTAAATATGGGTAAAAGTAACTATTTCATAATGTAAATAAATTTTTTATTGGAAGAAGTTGGGGTGGGTGAGAGTGAATAAATTTTTTTAAAAACTAAATTAACTTTTTATTGGGAGGAGAACTTTTTTTTTTAAACATTTGGGGATAGAGGTGTGGATCGGTCGGTTCGATTCGAT
>DF362009.1:37559-50241 GCA_000787875.1 Solanum virginianum
TTCGATCAACATCATCATCACCATTCTCATAGTACAATCACAATCACACCCATACTATCAAGGCTCTAGACTCAATTTCTTATAGGTTCATTCATGCAATCTTTTATTAAATACCATCTAGGGTTTATGAAAGAACCTATGTAAAAATATTTGTTAGTAAATCAAGTTCATGATGATCATTAAGCATATAAAAACACAGAATATATAGTTTACAAGATAACTGTTAGGACCCGTGTTGTGATGCATTGGAACCATTATGAAATTTGGAGATTAGTGTGACATTTTTGGAAAAAATTCGGGACCTAAATGATATTATTGAAAAGTTTGGGGTCAAAGTAGAATATTTGAAAAAGGTGTATGTGTATATATTTATATATATACACATGTACACATATGCAAGACTATCATTTAATTACTTTCATAAAATGCTCTTCTTTAAAACAAAGAAAAATATCTAGAACCATTAATTAAGTTATGGTCCCACTTTAATGGTGTGGTGTTTCTATTGGTACATTTGTGAGGGTGGGGGACCAAGTTTAAAATCTAGAACCATTAATTAATTTGTGGCTCCACTTAAATGGTGTTGTGTTCCTATTGGTACATGTGTAAGAGTGGGGGACCAAGTTTATTTATACATACTAACCCTTTACTTCTTCCAAAACGAAACACTTAAAAAAAAGAGTTCCAAGAACACTCAAGCAACCCCTCTCGAGTTGCTACAGTGAATGCAAAAAGAATTATATTTTTTGATTCTACAATTATTTTGACGCTACAAGCCGAGTGTATTGAGTCCCCTAAGTAGCGTAGAGGCGTTGGTTGGCCAAGAAAATACTTCATTTTATGACTTTAGTGATTTGAATCCATTAAAGGGGTTTGAAAGGTATATTGATTTCTAGCTTTGTTTTATGTAAATTAAAGCTTGTATGTGTGTGGGTATATGTTAAATTCAAAGGAAATCTTGAAAGAATAGCTCGTTAAAGTGAATTGGGAATAAGGAAGGTTAGGGTCAAATTTCAAGTATGGATGTAAATAGTATTATATTATCTCAAAACTATGAAATTGTGTTTAGATGACATGAATATTATCCTTATGGGGTGCAAGAGGTATAGGAAATTGGTTATATGTATATTTGAAGTGTTGGTCGAATTAGGGTCCCTGCATGTAATTAAATGTTATGTTTTAATGTTGGAAATATACGTTTGACATTTGGGTGATGTAATATGGTTCTTGGAGTGTTAAGGGAGTGCTTGAATATGATATATGTATATATATAGTAAGCTGCCCCATTTTTGTAATTGTAGCGAAAGGAGGATCGTTAGTGAATTGGTTGCAATAATGGCATTGCGAAGACTTCTTGTTGTTGTTATTGTTGTTGATTTTGTTGTTGCTGTGTTGATAAATTGGAGCCAAGATGTATTCTCGGGGTGGTCCATTTTATGGAGAAGTGCTGTCGAAATTTTTATAAAATTAGGGCAAACTTGGGAATTAAGGTTCAAAAAGGATTATAGCTAATTTATGAGCGTTATTATGATTTTTGTAGACGTTAAACGTGCAGAAGAGTAAGTTAGAGTGACTTGACATTGGAATTAGTTTGGCAAAAGAAGTGAGGTATGTAAAGCTTTCTGTCCCTTAGCATGACTCAGTTAGAAATGGAAAATGTGATAAGACTTGAAAAATCCCATTTCTTTGAAACTTTAGCCTAAATATGCTTTATGTTCGCTTTTGGTCATTCCTGTGAAAAATGAGCTATATACTTAGCTTTTGCATCTTAAAAATCCATGAAGAGTATAAGTTTCAAAAGAAATTAAGTAATTCGGAAAACTAAAGGTTCTAATGATCCCGAAAATATAAACGCTTATAGTTTTTGAAAGAAAATCCAAAGTACCTTAAAAATTATTTTAAGACGCTTCCTAGTAAATTGCATGATATAGGTAAAACATGTTCCTTCTAATTCGAGCTAGTTCGGGTTTCCATCGGCCGTGGGACCCACGACACCTCTTTCTTGAAATTTTGACAATTCTAAAAGAATTTAGAACAAATAATATGTTAAGTTCGAACATGAATATTTTACTATTCTTTTGAGATTCCAAATAATAAGTATTTTGCGCATCTTTTGGACTTATGACACTGGGTTTTATTGCATATGAATCTCACGACTCCATTCGTGTCTATTATGATCTCGTTCACCGGTTTCTGAGTCGATTGTTGTCATACGTATTATACTATATATATATCCGAAGTAGGCTGGATATGGCGAGTTGGTTTGCCCATGGGCCAGCTTCACTTAGTTAGAGTCATAAGGAGCTGGGCTTTTGATTTGTTGGCATCATGACGTATGAGTGCTGGGCCACAGTTTGCCCCGGCTCACGTGAGTGCTGGGCTACAATTTGCCCCGGCTCACGTGAGCGTTGGGCCACAGTTTGCCCCGGCTCACTTATCGCCATTATGTCATTTCTTTATTATGATACGTGAGTGCTAGGCCACAGTTCGCCTCGGCTCACCTATCCTACATTTGTGAATTATGTCAGAGACTTCGGAGATTGGAACTTTCTGATGCGATGCAGTAGTATGACGCGAGTTTGGAGGTCGCCATCGTTCCTGTCCGCTATGCATTAGTTTGATATTTTAACTAAAGAATTATTTTGATATTTGCCCTTAAGTTTGACTCAGATACCTCCGTTTGGATTATTACTCTTATTTATATTTTGTAATTTCTGCTTTACATATTCGGTACGTATTTCGTACTGACCCCCTTGTTTCGGGGGCTGCGTTTCATTCCCACAGGTACAGACATACAGAATAGCGAGCTGCCAACTTAGGACCTTTGACTACTATTTGAAGTACTCCTTTTTACTTCAGAGCAAACGGTTGGTACATACACTTATTATTTCTCTGTTTTATCCATATTCGAGGGTATGATAGGGCCCTATCCCGTCCTATGATTCAGTTTGTTTGTATAGAGTCTGTGGATACGCGTCGGTATAGGATATGGCAGATTGTATGACCATGTATGTATATTGTGTATGTTGGGCGGTTTAACCTCAGCGGTGACCTTGTCGACCCGCATGTATATATGTATATATGTATCATATGCTGGAATTTTTTTTCTGTATGCAGGGTTTGGGTAGTCAAGAAAATAAAGGAAACTCTGCCAAAATTTCTGTAAATAAGTTAGTCATTATAATTGGAATCTCGCTTAGTATGTATGTCTGGGTGCCCAACCGGGCACTAGTCACAACCCACGGGGTTAGGTCGTGACAGAAGTGATATCAGAGCGGTTAGTCCTCAGAGTGTCCACAGACCGTGTCTAGTAAAGTCCTGTTTATCGATGTGTCGTGCACCACACTTATAAACAGGAGGCTACAGGACATTTAGGATGTTTCTCCTTTTTCTGATCTTAGATCGTGCTTTAGAGCGTTAGTAGGATGACTCCCTTCCTATCAAAAATTATTTTTGGTTTCAGATATGCCTTCGAGAAAGGCACCAGCTGCCCGGAGGGGCAGACTTGTAGCAGTCGAAGAAGCCCGTCAGGGTCGGGGGCCCGACGAGGTCGGGGAGCTACTAGGGCTCGGGATCCTCTAGAGCCTGAGATTGTACCCTCAACGGCCGGTTCAGTCACTACACCAGCCCCTGAGATTCGAGTGGCAGAACCTCCAGCCTCCCAGCAGGGTACAGAGATTGGAGAGCTACGGGAGGCGGTGTAATTATTGACTCAGATCGTGGCAGGCCAGGCCCATAGGCAGGGGGCAGGCAGCAGTCAGACAGCTCACCGCAATAGTTTACGAGCTCGTTATTTCCTAGCATGCGAGCCACCAGAGTTTTTCGGGTCCAAACCACTGAGGACCATCAGGAGTTCATGAGACAGATGCAGCGGACCTTAAGGGTGATGGGAGCATCCGAAACTGAATTTGTAGAGTTGGCATCCTACTGGCTGCATAATGTTGCGATAAATTAGTACGAGTCATGGCTGTTATCCAAAGGTGAGGGTGCCCCGCCAACTGTTTGGGATGAATCACCGGGGTATTCTTGGCTCACTTTTTACCTCCGGAGGTCAGGCGCTCCAGGGAGCATAGATTTTTTATGCTGAGGCAGTGGGGTCAGTCTGTTTGAGAGTACAATCTAGAATTTGATTCATTGGCTTGGTATGCACCTACACACGTTACCAGTACGACGGACCGCATGCATCGCTTCATAGTCGGACTGAACTCATATTATGTTGATAGTTGTTTGGTGATGGCTGCCCAACCTGGCATGGATATAGCCTGCATTCAGGCCCATGCCCAGGGCATGGAGGATCATCGCCGAGGGCGCCAGGCTGACAGGGCAGATGATAGAGGTCCGCCCAAGAGGACAAGGTCATTCAGATCGCCCATGGGCCAGCTTCACTTAGTTAGAGTCATAAGGAGCTGGGCTTTTGATTTGTTGGCATCATGACGTATGAGTGCTGGGCCACAGTTTGCCCCGGCTCACGTGAGTGCTGGGCTACAATTTCTTCTCGACCAGTACAGAGCAAACCTTCACAGATCCCTAGTAGGAGGCCAGGCGGTACTAGTCAGTCAGGGGAAGGCCAGGGTCCTAATAGCCAGCCGAGATTTACCGTGCCCCTGTGTTCTCACTGTGGGAAGTATCACCCGGGGGAGTGCTTCTGCACCTCAGGTGCCTATTTTGTATGTGGCCGTCAGGGCCACCGGATGCGGGATTGTCCCGATAGAGTTGGTGCAGAGGGGTCAGCCCAGACTTCTGGCGCAGTTGGAGCTTCTTCTTTGACTTAAGTAGTTATGCGCCCTATAGGGTGAGGTACTCCAGTGGTAGCGGGTCGCGACAGAGGTCGCGGCAGAGCTCCAGGTTCTAGCTGTCCTTCGAACCATATCTATGCTTTAGCTGGCCGATAGGACCAGGAGGCGTCACCTAATGTGATTACAGGTACATTATTAGTTTGTTCTCGAGCTATGTATGTGTTGATTGATCCTGGTTCGGTAGTCCAATTCCAGTTCCCAGGAGAACCAATTCTAGAATGGTCGGGTAATGTTGCAATGCTGAGGGGTAAGTTTATTTCATACCTCAGGCTCGAAGGATGATTAAAAAAAAGGTGTCTTTATCACTTGGTTTGGGTATATGACTTGAAAGCAGAACCTTTGACTCTTCAGTTCATTCCTGTATTTAATGAATTTCTGAACGTATTTCTGGATGAACTTTTTGGTCTTCCTCCCCAAGCGGGAAGTGGAGTTTGCCGTGGAGTTATTGCCCGACACTCAGCCTATCTCGATCCCTCCATACAAAATGGCGCCAGCTGAATTAAAAGAATTGAAGGAGCAGCTGAGGGATCTGCTAGAGAAAGGCTTTATTCGGCCTAACATTTCACCGTGGGGAGCCCCTGTATTATTCGTGAGAAAGAAGGACGGGTCGCTACGAATGTGTATTGACTACCGGCAGCTGAATAAAGTAACTATAAAGAATAAATACCCCCTCCCCAAGATTAATGATTTGTTTGACCAGTTGCAGGGAGCTAGATGTTTCTCAAAGATAGACCTACAATTGGGTTATCATCAGGTGTAGGTATGGGAGAAAGATATCCTTAAAACAACATTTAGAACTCGCTACGGGCATTATGAATTTAGAGTTATGTCCTTCGGACTAACAAATGCTCCAGCTGTGTTTATGAACCTTATGAATCAAGTGTTCAAACCGTTCCTAGACGTATTTGTGATTGTATTTATTGATGAAATTCTAGTTTATTCTTAGTTAGAGCTAGATCTTGCAAATCATCTGAGAACGGTCCTTGGCACTCTTCGTCACCAAAAGTTATATGCTAAATTCTTGAAATGTAAATTTTGGCTATCTTCAGTGGCATTCTTCGGCCATATTATAGGAGCTGACGGCGTCCGGGTGGATCCCCCAAAAATTGAGGCCGTAAAGAATTGGCCTAGGCCTATAAAGCCAACTGAGGTACGTAGCTTTTTGGGGTTAGCTGGTTATTACAGGAGATTTATAGAGAAATTTACTTCTATTGCAGCGCCTTTGACAAGGCTAACGCAGAAAGGGGTGAAGTTCGAGTGGTCCGATGCCTGTGAGCGCAACTTTCAGCTATTAAAGGAAAATTTGACTACAGCTCCAATTTTGACTTTGCCTGAAGGTCTAGACGAGTACGTGGTTTATTATGATGCTTCCCATATGGGCTTGGGGTGTGTATTAATGCAGCACGACAAAGTGATAGCCTATGCTTCCCTGCAATTTAAGAAGCACGAGCAGAATTATCTTACCCATGATCTAGAATTAGCTGCAGTGATCCATGCCTTGAAAATATGGAGACATTATTTGTATGGTGTTCATGTTGATATTTATACAGATCACAAAAGTCTGCAGTACATATTTAAGCAGAAAGAACTGAACTTACGACAGCGGCGATGGTTAGAATTGCTGAAAGATTATGATATTGATATTCTTTACCATCCAGGAAAAGCTAATGTGATAGCAGATGCACTCAGTCATAAGTCTATGGGTAGTTTTCAGAGAAGAAGGAGATAGTTCATGACATTCAACAATTAGCTAGCCTGGGAGTTCATCTGGCAGATTCTAGCAATATAGGGGTTTCTGTTCCAGGTACAGTTGAATCTGCTATTGTATCAGAGATTAAGCAGTATCAATATGAAGATCCTGTCTTAGTTCGATACAGAGACATAGCCCTGGAAAGAGGATAGACCCTGTTCAAGCTCTCCTCTGAAGGAACTTTATTATTCAGAGGCAGGTTATGTGTACCAGATGTTGCAGGGTTGAGGCCACAGATTTTGGGTAAAGCACACTATGCCCGTTATTCTATTCATCCTGGATCGACCAAAATGTACCATGACCTCAGATACTTGTACTGGTGGGACAGCATAAAGCGAGACATAGCAGAATTTGTTGCTCAATGCTCGAACTGTCAGCAGGTGAAGATAGAGCATCAAAAGCTTGGCTAGTTATTGCAGGAAATGGAGATACCAACATGGAAGTGGGAGATTATCAATATGGACTTTATTATAGGCTTACCACGCACTCCACGAAGGTATGACTCTATTTGGGTTATTGTTGATAGGCTAACAAAAGTAACTCATTTTCTTCTAGTCTGAACTACCTATTCAACTGAGGATTATGCCAGACAATATATCAGGGAGATTGTATGCCTCCGATAGAGGCACCCAATTTACGACAAACTTCTGGCAGTCATTTCAGGCAGGTTTGGGGACGCAGGTGAGTCTCAGCACAACATTCTATCCCCAATCCGATGGTCAAGCCGAACGTACTATCCAGATATTGAAGGACATGTTATGGGCCTGTGTTATTGATTTTTGAGGTAGTTGGGATAAACATTTACCATTGATTGAATTTGCATATAATAATAGCTATCACTGCAGCATTCAGATGGCACCGTATTAAGCGTTGTATGGTAGGAAGTGTCGATCACTGATTGGTTGGTTCAATATAGGCGAGACTGAATTGATTGGACCAGACATGATCCAGCAGGCGGTGGATAAAGTGAAACTTGTTCGGGAATGGTTATTAGCAGCCTAGAGTCGACAGAAGTCTTATGCAGATAATCATGGGCGACCGTTAGAGTTTTAGGTGGGAGATTGGGTATTCCTGAAAGTATCACCTATGAAAGGTGTTATGAGATTTGGTAAAAAAGGAAAGTTCAGTCCAAGGTACATTGGCCCGTACCAGATCGTCCGCAGAATAGGCAAGGTTGCCTACGAATTAGAGCTGCCAGCTGATTTAGGAGGAGTACACCCGATATTTCATGTTTTGATGCTTCGTAAATGCATTGGTGACCCTTCCAGAATTTTTCCTGTGGATGATGTTCAGGTTATTGAGGAGCTGACTTATGAAGAACAACCCGTAGCTATACTGGACCGCCAAGTTAAGAAATTGTGAAACAAGGATGTGGCCTCTGTTAAGGTGCTATAGCGAAATAATAACAGAGAGGAGATGACTTAGGAAGCGGAGGATCAAATAAAGAAGAAATATCCTCATTTATTTCTCGCATCTTCAGGTAATTCAATTTCTTTGTTTAACTGTGATGTACGTTAACTAAGTCAAGGTGTGATAGCTAAGTTGTTAATTGATAATGGGGTGTTATAGAAGTTGCAACTCATAAGGTTAATGTGACATTTGAGGACGAATGTTCTTAAGGGGGGAGAATGTTAGGACCCGTGTTGTGATGCATTGGAACTATTACCAAATTTGTGTGACATTCTTGGAAAAAATTCGAGACCTAAATAACATTATTGGAAAGTTTAGGGTCAAAGTAGAATATTTAAAAGAGGTATATGTGTATATATTTATATATACACACATGTACACATATGCAAGACTATCATTTAATTACTTTCATAAAATGCTCTTCTTTAAAACAAAGAAAAATATCTAGAACCATTAATTAAGTTATGGTCCCACTTTAATGGTGTGGTGTTTCTATTGGTACATTTGTGAGGGTGGGGGTATCTAGAACCATTAATTAAGTTATGGCCCCACTTTAATGGTGTGGTGTTTCTATTGGTACATTTGTGAGGGTGGGGGACCAAGTTTATTTATACATACTAACCCTTTACTTCTTCCAAAACAAGAATAATCCTCCAAACACTTAGAAAAAAAGAGTTCCAAGAACACTCAAGCAACCCCTCTTGGGTTGCTATAGTGAATGCAAAAAAATTTGCATTTTTTGATTCTATAATTATATCTACAAGCCGAGTATATTGAGTCTCCTAAGTAGCGTGGGGGCGTTGGTTGGCCAAGAAAACACTTCGTTTTACGACTTTGGCAATTTGAATCCATTAAAGGGGTTTGAAAGGTATGTTGATTTCTAGCTTTATTTTATATAAATTAAAGCTTAAATGTGTGTTGGTATATGTTAAATTGAAAGGAAATCTTGAAAGAATAGCTTGTTAAAGTGAATTGGGAATAAGGAAGGTTAGGGTCAAATTTCAAGTATGGATGTAAATAGTATTATATTGTCTTAAAACTATGAAATTGTGTTTAGATGTCATGAATATGATCCTTATGGGGTGCAAGAGGTATGGGAAATTGGTTATATGTATATTTGAAGTGTTGGTCGAATTAGGGTCCCTGCATGTAATTAAATGTTATGTTCTAATATTGGAAGTATACATTTGACGTTTGGGTGATGTAATATAGTTCTAAGAGTGTTAAGGGAGTTCTTGAATATGATATATGCATGTATATAGTAAGCTGCCCCATTTTTGTAATTGTAGCGAAAGGAGGATCATTAGTGAATTGGTTGCAATAATGGTATTGGGAAGACTTCTTGTTGTTGTTGTTGTTATTGTGTTGATAAATTGGAGCCGAGATAGATTCTCGGGGTGGTCCGTTTTATGGAGAAGTGCTGTCGAAATTTTTATAAAATTAGGGCGAACTTGGGAATTAAGGTTCAAAAAGGATTATTGCTAATTTATGAGCGTTATTGTGATTTTTGTAGACGTTGGACGTGCAGAAGAGTAAGTTGGAGTACGCAGGTGAGTCTCAGCACAACATTCTATCCCCAATCCGATGGTCAAGCCGAACGTACTATCCAGATATTGAAGGACATGTTATGGGCCTGTGTTATTGATTTTTGAGGTAGTTGGGATAAACATTTACCATTGATTGAATTTGCATATAATAATAGCTATCACTGCTTGAAAAATTTCTTTGAAACTTTAGCCTAAATATGCTTTATGTTCGCTCTTGGTCATTACTGTGAAAAATGAGCTATATAATTAGCTTTTGCATCCTAAAAATCCATGAATGGTATAAGTCTGAAAAGAAATTAATTAGTTTGGAAAACTAAAGGTTCTAATGGTCCCGAAAATATAAACGCTTATAGTGTTTGAAAGAAAATCCAAAGTACCTTGAAATTTATTTTAAGACGCTTCCTAGTAAATTGCATGATATAAGTAAAACATGTTCCTTCTAATTTGAGCTAGTTCGGGTTTCCATCGGCTGTGGGACCCATGATACCTCTTTCTTGAAATTTTGACAATTCTAAAAGAATTTAGAACAAATAATATGTTAAGTTCAAACATGAATATTTTACTATTCTTTTGATTCCAAATATAAGTATTTTGCATATCTTTAGGACTTGGGTTTTATTGCACATGAATCTCACGATTCTATTCGTGCCTATTATGATCTTGTTCATCGGTTTCTGGGTCGGTTGTTGTAGTGTGTATTATAATATACATACATACATATATTCCGAAGTAGGCTGGATACGGCGAGTCGGTTTGCCCATGGGCCGGCTTCGCTTAGTTGGAGTTATAAGGAGCTGTGCTTTTAATATGTTGGCATCATGATGTGTGAGTGTTGGGTTATAGTTTGCCTCGGCTCACGTGAGCACTGGGCCATAGTTCACCCTGGCTCACTTATCGCCATCATGTAAATTCTGTATTATGATACGTGAGTGCTGGGCCACAGTTCCCCTTGGGTCACCTATCCTACGTTTGTGATTTGTGTAGGAGACTTTAGAGATTTGAACTTTCTAGTGCAATGCAGTAGTATGGCACGAGTTTGGAGGTCGCCATCTTTCTTGTCCACTATGCATTAATTTGATATTTTAACTAAAGAATTATTTTGATATTTGCCTATAAGTTTGACTCAGATACCTCCGTTTGGATTATTACTCTTATTTATATTTTGTACTTTCTGCTTTACATATTCAGTACGTATTTTGTACTGACCCCCTTGTTTCGGGGGCTGCATTTCATGCCTGCAGGTACAGACGTACAGAGTAGCGAGCCGCTAGCTTAGGACCTTTGACTATCGTTTGAAGTGCTCCTTTTTGTTTTAGAACAAACAGTTGGTACATACACTTATTATTTCTCTATTTTGTACTTGCGCATATTCGAGGATATGATGGGGCCCTGTCCCGTCCTATATTTCAGTCTGTTTGTATAGAGGTCTGTGGATGCGCGTGGGTATGGGATATGACAGATTGTATGACCATATACGTATATTATGTATGTTGGATGGTTTAACCGCAGCGGTGACTTTGTCAGCCCGCACATACATATGTATATATGTATGGTATGCTGGGATTTTTTTTATGTGTGCAGGGTTTTGGTAGTCAAGAAAATAAAGAAAACTCTATCGAAATTTCTGTAAATAAGTTAGTATTATAATTGGAATTTGGCTTAGTATGTATGTCTGGGTGCTCCAATCGGGCACTAGTCACGGCCCACGGGAAATAAGTTAGTATTATAATTGGAATTTGGCTTAGTATGTATGTCTGGGTGCCCAAGCGAGCACTAGTCGCGGCCCACGGGGTTGGGTCGTGAAAATAACCTTTAAAGAAACATGCATGAAGACTCAATGCTTTCACAATATTTCTATTAATGGGGCACATGGAAGAACAATTAAATGCTTTAGTTTAGTCGTACATACCTGGAAAGAAGGAAGAAAATCAATGTTGCAAGAATTTGCTCCAATCACTCAAATCCCTAATTCTTTTCTCCTCTTCCTAGCCCCAGTTCCTTAGTTAGAACGTATTAATGAACTTAAGAATGGATTTAGGAACCCCTTTTAGAGATAACAAAAAAAAAATAACATATATCAGTCGTCGATTAAGTGTAGGAGGGGTCGGTAAAAGTCTAAAACGCCCCTCATTAAGATTTCAGCCAACAAAAAAATAATTCTGAATTGTGATGGAGCAGGTCCATGTCGTGGACTTGTTCCACCACAGTTTATTTTATTTTATGTAACACACAAATCGCACTGTCAAATGAGTTTTATGTGTAAAGTGTGAGAATGACCCATTTTGGGCATCTCCGCAATGCAGAGTTGTTCTGCGCTGAAAAATATATTTTTGCTTCGAAAAATTATCTTTTACTTCGGTTAGTCTAAATTCAACCGAGATTATTTTCTCGCTCAATGTTTTGCGTTTATCATGATTTCGACCTCAGATTTATTTTAAAAATTTGAGATGATGTGTTATGCGAGAAATTTCTCATCTAAGGGTATTTTAATAATTTTTCGAGGTGTAACACTATTTTACCATCTGTCTCATTAGCCCACTTATACACTTACATCTATTAAGAATATTTCATTACTTTATTATTTTAAATTTTCTTTTAGGTAGTTAAATTTTAAGGACAAACATACTCTCACCTTGTTAAATGTTTTATGTACATCCCAATGAAATGACATTGCTTGAAGTTCAATCGTGGTAGATGGAGGGATTAACATGTGATGCAAAGCTCGGAGGAATCATCACCCTGAAAGGAGCTAGGTATATTTTGGGACATGATGAAAAAGGTATGCTATAGCGGCCTTCTTGCATGAAACATACATATAGCTTTATAAAAAATTAAAGCAACTCATTACTCCCTTCTTTTCTAAGTGTTATGTGTCACTCCTTTTAAAAATCAGAAGGACTTGACAATTTTTTATTGGAGTTCTTCAGTCTCCTTCATAAAAAGGGATGTGTTAAATAATTAAAATATTTCCTTACAATCTAAACACCAAAAGCTTTATATGATTTTTAAATGTTGAAACATTTTATTTAGTATTCTTGAATATTTTTTTTTAAGAATTATTATTATCGTCTTGTCTGAAAGAATTTAGAAAAGTTGATCATAAAAATGGAAATAAAGAAAGTGACATCACATTGGGCCTCCTTTTTTTTAGCTTTGTCATATCCTGACCACCCCTCGTC
>DF362008.1:0-22600 GCA_000787875.1 Solanum virginianum
ATGAGCCTGGAGATGTCCATATCCTGAATAAGAATAGTCGTACAACATTCTATAACAACTAAATCAGAGGTCCCAGAAATAAACTTGTGCATTCTTGCACGGTAGTCAACTACTAGCATAGGAACATACTTGGAGAGCTTTGTAAACATCATGGCATAGTCCCTCATAGTCATAAAAACCTACTTAAGGTTGATAAATTCAATCATCTTAGCTTCCTTAAGTTCACGCGGGATGAAACAATCCAGAAATGAAAACTTTAACTCTTCCCAATTAACACCATTCCTACATACCCTCTCTATCAACCATTATGTGTACCAAGACTTGAGCCATATCTTTCAACTAATAGACCCCCAACTCAGTTTTCTTCTCAGAAGTAACTTTCATAATAGTTAACACCTTAGAGAGCTCATCAAGGAAATCTTAAGCATCCTCATTAGCCTTTGATCCATAGAACCCCAAAGGATTTATCTGGGTAAAATCTCTCAATCTAACAAACTAAGTGGGATAATGGGGAGGAAGATTACCTTGTCTAGTCTTAGTGGTCACCACTTGGGCAAGCATAGTAATAGCAGTTTGGAATTCACCATTACTGATAGGCTCTTTTATAGGACATTGAGGAACTTGGTCCTTATTAGTCGGTGCTGGTCTTGGTAGGGGAGCTCTTCATGAAGACATCTTTTGTAATGTAAAAGGACATCATCAAGATTAGGAAACCATAATTGACTATCTAAACTACAACATAAGATATGAAAAAGTGAGACAGTTCCTAGAACATCATCATAGCCTCCCACTCATAGGCATGGTGCACTTCAAACTCATGGATATGATTCTGCTCGAGCGGCATATTGGACTCCGAGGATTATTAATAAACCTAGTACTCTGATACAAAGCTTGTCATGACTCAAACCTAGGATCTAGGAGTGACATGGAAAATGAGAACCTAGAAGTTCCCCAATCAAGCCTCAAAGTTTCCAAATTCACATCATCAATTTAGAAGCATATCAAATAGTAAACACATAGTTCTATTGGACGGGAAAGTAGGACTCATGCTATGGGGATGTCATAGGGATAGGGATTATGTAGGTTCATATAACACATAACATATACAGACTAAGTGATGATTAAGTATGACTCACTCTATGGGGGCAATACGGGACTTAGGATCTAAAACGTTTCCACATCATATCATAATCACAAGTCATAATGTTTGTAATCAAATCATAATAACCATATCCAATAGGAAGACATAGTCATCATTTTCAAATATCAACATATAACATATAAATATACTAGAGTCTACATGATGTCAACAATGCCTCTAGTCATAATATAGGATGGGGGACAAGACATATCCTGGGTACACACTCAAAGTAAATAACATAAGGAAAGTAACATAAGTAGAGGAATAGGGGCTTCTCCTTAGAAGATAGGACTCACCACAACCAAATGTCTCAAATCTAATCTATTTGTCCAATGGTGTATAAAGGTAGTCTCTGGTACCTATATGGTTAGATCATGTACGTAAAAAGTTTTTGTTAGTATGTTTGAATGTACTAAGTATGCGAGTATACAAAGTATAGCAAAGAAGAGTAATATAACAATATGCCATGAAATCTATGATGCATGAAATGCCATGCTGCTTATATAAAAAGGGGATGAGATATCAACCGATATTTAAGACAAACTAAGCTATTACTTGGAATCTCAATTTCATCCCCACATTAGAAACGAGGTGGTCTACTTGCCAAAGGCAAACCATACTTCTCCTTATAGGCCTCCTACTTTGAAAAAGTAACCTTCTTTGTGGGTCTCCCATTTCAAACATACATATATATATATATACACACACATATATTTGTGTATATACATGTTTTCAAAAGAGGTCTAATTCATTTTAATGCATACTTGGGCGTAAAAGGTAAACATACTTCTTAATCATTCATACTTGGGCTGACAAGCCAAATCATATTTCACATCATACTTTTCATGCAGAGGAATAGCCTATTCACAATTTCCAATGAGGTGTAAACACTCAATATTCTCTATGATCCATAATTATGGACATTTATGTGATCGTATTCTTGTCATAACCATATGAGTGACCTGAACTCACCGATTCATTTTTATAAGCATATGTGGTCTTAACCAACTAATTCATTTTCAACAAATTGAATTCTCATGTATTCAAATACCATGAATGATATATGGATAGCAATGGGCAATATAGATTCAATCTTAAATAAACAATTCAATATGAAATTAAGGTAAATCAATAGGTAAAATCTACATTCAAATCATAATTTATATTGGCCATGCTTAGATCAAACTTTTAAGGGACAATGCATATTCAACTATTCATAATATTCATGTAATTCAACATCTTAGGGCTTAAATCAATTTAAATCAATAATAAAATATAACTCATATATCAATTGAATTAAATAAAGAATAATCTTAAAAATGCATAGTTAAAGTGAGGTAAATTTCATATAATCATGTGTAAAAGAGTTTGGGTCTTCATGGTTGAAAGAGACCATAAAACAGTACCATATACCTTAGCTAACCAAGAAGAAAAAGGAAGAAATTTGATAAAGAAGAGAGCCTTTCCTTAGTTCTCAAGCTAAGCCTTCACCAGAGTTCTTGAGAGGAGTTCATAAGAAGGAGTTTGAATGAAATCCTATGTGTGAGAATGAATTTAAATGAGAAGAAGAGTATACTTCATTTTAATGTCTTAGGATAGAATAGGACGTCGCAAAAGACCCTTAGGAGTAGTCATAATTATGAGAATACAATTTATGTAATGGAATAAAAATTGTTACTAGGGGTCCAGTGGGAGGATCTCATGGTCTATAAGAAGGCACACAGACCATGTGGCCCTTCTATGTTCAAACTTATAGAAAAATTTCCACTGATGAAGGTCTGAGATGTCAATTACATACTTAGAAAATTTGCACTCTAACGCCTATATGGAGGGCCTCACATCCCGTGATGAGCTAAATGGTCCGTGAGAGGTTCATATGGTCCAAGCCTTAGCCAACATGTGATCTTCAAGGCAAAGGCCACTTCATACAAGCTCTCATACGATTTATAAATTGTGACATGTACTATGTTGGCTTCATGTGGTGTGTAGACTTGGTCTTAAACATCAAACTAAGGGTATTATTTTATATAGAAGGCCAAGGGTAACCTCAAGGCCCCTTTACATGACCCTTTGTGAGCCACACGGACTGTGAAGGTGCCCATAAAGTGTCACCATGGTCATAAACATTCTGGAACAAAAATCCAAGCACAATAAAGGTCATACAAAGTTCGGGTCCTTACATCTAAAGTCACCCGAATAATAGTCAGCACCTTAGAGAGTTCATCAATGAAGTCTTGAGCATTCTCATAAGCTTTTGGCTAATAAACTCAGGAGGGTTCATCCAAGTGAAATCTCTCACCCAAGCGGCCAAAGTGGGAGCATGAGGAGAAGGATTGAGTTAACTAGTTATGTTGGTCACCACTTAGGAAAGCATGGAAAGGAAGTCCAAAATTCTTCCTGAGTAACCGGCTCTCCTATAGGCTCTCGAGGGAATTAGTCCTCATTAATCAGGGTTTGCCTTGGTAGAGGACCTTTTCTTTGAGGCATCTTCTGTAAGGCATCAAGGACAGTGTCAAAATTAAAAAGTTTTAAGATATGGTCCATACAACAACATTATAAATGAAGAGGTGACACAATTCTAAAAATGTCATCATAGCTACCCACTCATAAGTATGTTGCACTTCACACTCAATAATAGGACTCTACTCGATGCATCATGTTATACTCCAAGGACTATTTTAAAACCTTAGAGCTTTCATAAAAAGCTTATCATGACATGGGCCTAGGGCTTAAGACTAATATGGCGAATAGGAACCCGAAGGTCTTCAAACAAGCCTCAGAGCATCTAGATACACATCATTAGTTCAGAAGTGCATAAAAAGATAATAAACAAATTGCACTAAGGGACAGAAAAGTATGACTCACAAAATGGAGATGCCAAAGAGATAGGTATTTGCATTGATTTACATAGCACATAGCACATATGAACTAAGGGACGGGTAAGTATGACTAACATTATGGGAATAGAAGGAACTTAGGACTTTCCTCATTTCCACATCTCAACATGAACATATCATCATATTCTCAACATCAGGATGTAGCTTTAATAATAGTCCCCATAAGCAAATATCATAACACACACATGCCCATACATAGAGTATACATGATGTCCAACAATGCTTCTAAGTCATAGAATAGGATTGGGGCCAGGACATATCCCGGCCTCACCTTCAAAGTAAAGAAATAAGAAAAAATTGCATAATAGCTAGATAGAAGGTGGCTTGTCCTTGGATGATAAGACTCACCACAAGCAACTACCACAATCAAAGCTAACCATTAAGGGGTAGATGAAGATAATTTACGATCCCTACATGGTTAGATCATGTATGCAAAGAGTATGTATTATTACGTTTTAATGCACTAAGTATGCAGGCCTGCAAATGCTTATGAACTTATGAACCTGCAATCAATGTTAGATGGCAAGGGCACATATATAGAAAGAAGTATACAGGAATAAATATAATATTAATATGCCATAAAATTCATGATTCATAAATTCCATAATACTTCATCATACAAGGATGTAACCTCAACCAACATCAAGAACATATGAGTTATTACATTAAATTTCGGTGTATTCTCCTAACCGAATGAAGAGGTGATCTACTTGCAAAAGGTAGACCATATTTCTCCTCAAAGGACTCCCATTTTGAAGAAGCAACCTTACATTATGTGCACCCCAATTTTAGTAATGATTTCTCATACATAACATAATCATCCACAAGAGGGCATAAATATGAACCTATATTTGACATATAGTTATGGAACTTGAGGATTTATATAAGTGACCTTAGGGATATTCCTCTTCACACAGGCCTTCGCAGTAGTAAGTCATCATTCCATGAGAATACTTATATATATACATTCTTTCAAAAGATACATAAGTCCTTTAAAATTATTTCCATGCATACCAAGGCTTAAAAGTCATACATACTTCATAATCATGCATACTTGGGCTAAAAAGCCAACTCATACTTCATATTTATGCATACTTGGGCTATTGAGCCAAATCATACTTCATGTCATATTTTCATGCTTATGAATAACTTTTTCATAGGTGTACATGTGGGTATAAAAAGTCATAATTTCTCAAAGAGTCATATCATAGACATTATGAGACCACATGTCATGTCATAACCATACATTTCTTAATTTCATAATCATCAACATAATAGGATCACAACCCACATCATCACTAATGTTTATGTATGCATTTTCCATGAATGATGAGAGAATAGCATAGAAAATAGAGAATCATACTTAAAATAACAATATAAGATAAAATCAAAGTAAAGCCATACAGAAATTCACAATTAAAGTATACTTGAGATTACCTATGCCTAGATTTGATATTTAAAAGGCAAATGCATATTTAAACCTTCATAATGTCAATGCAATTCAACATCTTAGGGCTTAAATCACTTTAAGACATCAATTAAATACATCTTATATCTCGATTAAATCACATCAACATTAATATAAAAGACATATATTCAAAGTAAGCTTGAAAGTCACAAATGAAGGAGTAAAAAGTGTTGGGAGTATTCATGGTTGAAAGAGACCATAAATGAATCCCATATACCTTAGATAACTAGGAGAAATAATAAGAAATTTGTTTAAGAAGAAGGCCCTCCAAGAACTTCCAAGTTGAATCTTCAATGGCATACCTGAGGGGAGTTTTTTAAAGAGAGAAATTTGTAGTGTTCTAAGTGTAATGAATGAATTTAAAGAAGAATAAAGAAGTATAGGTATTTTCAGGGGTTTAGGATAGGTTAAAAAGTAACAAAGACCCTTAGAAATCACTAAAATTATTAGAAAGTCATTAATGAAATGAGCATTAGAAAGTATACTATGGTCCCATGGTAGAGCACCATGGCTCGTGCAGATTACCACAAACAATTCAAGGGTCCATTGTAAGGGTCTTCATATACTTAACAAATTTTAGACTAAGAATGATTCCATTAAATGCTACATGATTTGTACGAAGCTTCACGGTCTGTACAAGCACCTGTACAAAGATCTATGTTTTGAGATGGTGATTTGATACATAGAAAATTTAGTGGACATGGCCTTTACAAGACCCTACCATGAGTCGTGATGGGTTGTACTACCCTTGTAAGGGTTTGTGGTGGGTGCCTTAGCAACACAGTTGCTTTCAAGCCAAGGGAACCTACCATGAGCCATATCCATAGCCAATGGTGAGCACCAAGAGCCGTGAAGGGCTTAGTGGAGGGACACTTATCTTAAACGCCACCATAAGCCAAAACATATCATAAAAAAAGCCAAGAGCCACCCCTAGGTAGCCTTCATAGCTCGTGGAGGTCACCATAGAGTGTAACCTTTGGTCAAAACTACAAGAAATTAGATTTCTAGGCATTGTGTAGGCCTCTCGAGGTTCGGATCATTACAACCAAGGTCCTTTTGGTACTATAATTCCACGTGTAAGGCCCCACCAATGAGAAGTATGGGAAATATATGAAATAAATTTTAGAAATTTTTTGATTATAACTTTTTAAGAGGGGTTTTATGGGTCATAATTGGTTCCACGGGCCATAAGTGGTGCTCGTGTGTAAAGGTCAAACTTGGTGAAAATGATAATTTTTGAAGTAGGATATATGACTTATCCGATGGCTCATAAAGTGACTTATGAACTGTAAGTCATGTCATTAAATATTAATCGAAGGAGTGTTTCTAAAGTCAATAATGCCATCAGATGATACCCTTATCTACAACTCGTAGAATGGAGCACAACCCGTAAATGTGATCTCATAGTCTTGTTTGATAGAATTTTTATAAAGACAAATTCAAAAATTCTTGTTGTCTAATGCCAATACTATTTCATTTTGATCTTTAAAGGACCCCGTATAAGCACTCATAATCCTAAATCCACTTCATTCCTCTCATTCACATGATATAGTAAGTCCCAATATACTCTCATGCTCTCCAAAGTCTTCAAAAGAAAGGTACAAGCTAGGGTTCCAAATTTCTCAACATTTTATAAGTTGTTTCTATCTTGTATCACTAAGTTATGTGGGCTTTGATTTTGTCGACCATTCCTTTACAAGCTAAACCATTCTTTCTCTCTTTCTGATTTCTCAAGTTATGATATTACCTGGTGATTTTATGAAGTCTTTTATATGATGTTAATATAAAGTATTTTATGATGGTAGCCCTTTGTATTTTATTAAGCATTGAAAGGCCATGTGAAATATATGATTTATATGCGAGTTAGATGATGGTCAAATGAAGTTTTACTATATTTTGGTGAGTTCTTTGAATAATGAATGAGTGATTCTATTTTGTAACTCTCATGGCATTTATTCATGATTTGCATGGTTTTAATGTTTGTACATGAGCTCACCATGACTTGAATAATGATGTAAACCATGTTTCTATGAATATGAAGGCCTTATGGCATGTTATGTGAAATCATGAATAATATGAATTAAATGGTTATTATGTATGTTATGAAACAATGAATATATTATGAAAGTTATGAAGAACTATATTGATGCTAAGAAGCTTTTGTTTTGATGAGCCACTCTACAAAAATATTATGATATTATGATGTTTTTCATATCTTGGCTATAAGTATGAGTATTCCTTGGGATGTGACTTAGCACCAAGCGGACCTTGGTAGATAGCCATTGTCCCACAACTATGTTGCAATCAACTGATTTTGAATTATCTAATGGATCCATATATCATAATTTGTATGATTGATCGAAATAGGTGGTATTTCGGTATGGTACATATGAACCAAATATCGAAAAAGGTGGTTTCCCTCAAGGTTGATATTATATAAAGTGTGGTGTTCCTATAAGATAATTATGAAGCACTTTCTGAAATGGGAGAGTTCCTGTAAGGGAAGTGTTTGGTTTACCCTGGTAAAGTAGACCACTCCTAGTCCTGTGTGGAGTGAACATCTAGATTCCAAGTAGTAGCTTGCTTCGTCATACATATCGATTATGGCCCCTTACTATATATGTAGGTTATGTTATATGACTTGATGATTCCTCATGCATATTTGACAGTGGCACTGAGCATGCATGACAAATTGAGCTTATATCCATTGATTATGATGATACATATCATTTTATTATGGCTTATGCTCTTTATTGCATTTGCAGCCCACATACTTAGTATATTCCAAGTACTAATGCATACTTTTTGCCTAAATGATCTAACCTTATAGGAAACAGAGTTCCTTTCCATCCTCCTCCTCCACGCGAGTTACCTAATAGAGTGAATATTTGCTATTTATGAGTCCTGTACTTGTGGGGACAACATCCATTTACTTTCATGCCATATTTAGATCTTATCTATTTTTGGATACTACTGTTTGAGGGTGAGCTTGGAAGATGTCTTGGCCCCTATTCTATTTATGATTAGAGGTGTAATTGGATATAGTTATGCTATGTACTTTTGAGCTTGACTTATTATGCTTTTGTATGATGAAAGGTTTTCCTTTATTCCCCTTTTGT
Organism: Solanum virginianum; assembly: GCA_000787875.1. Lineage (NCBI taxonomy): Eukaryota > Viridiplantae > Streptophyta > Magnoliopsida > Solanales > Solanaceae > Solanum > Solanum virginianum. Next base: position 8,626 of record DF362008.1, read on the forward strand.
GTTAAATTCTTGTTGTGTGGATAAGCTGAAAGTCCTAAGTCTGTAATTGGCCCTATAGCGTAAGTCGTACTTACCCGCCCTATAGTCTTTTCTTACTATATAGTTCATGTTAATCCTCATCCCTATAACTCTCCATAGTATAAGCCTAAAGTCTCATTTCCCTTAAAATTATTTGCTACTTGTTTATTTTTTTTAAGCTTCCACAAACTAGGGATGTGCTATGCATGCTTAAGAAGGGTTGTTTGGATTCACTTGGGGTCGCCATGTATAGTATCACATGTAGGAGCTAGGCTTAGGTCATGATAAGATTAGTATTAGAATATTAGGTTTTTAAATGGTCTTCAGAAATCCACCACACTGCATCGAGTAGTATTTTATTCATAGTTTTGAAGCGCGCCACAACTATGAATGATTGGCTACGAGTCCTTCTAGGAAATGTTCCACTTCTTCATGCACCATGAATGATTGCATATGAGTCTATCTAGGAAATATTCCACTTCTTCATACTCTATGTCGTGCTTTAGATTTGAAATAAGGTTTCCTATGTCGAATTGGTGGTTTTTATCTCTTTTAGATCATGCCACAGAGGTGAATGAGACAAGGAGCTCCCACCTACGAGGGTGAATCGGCCCCTAAAACCCCACAAGCTCCCCAAGTGGAAAAAGAAAGAGTCACCCACACCGAATATCAAAATGTTGCCACTCTTTTGGCAAGAGCCATGGCCAATCAAGGTGTTTAAGCTCTTAATGCTCTTACCCCGGCTTCAAGGGTGAGGGATTTCACAAGGAGTAGTCCCCTAGTGTTTTATGCCTGAAGGTAGAAGAAAACCTCAATGAGTTCATTGATGAAGTATGCTAAGCCTTTGCTGTGATGAGGGTATATTTTGAAGCTAAAAAAAAATTAGTGGCCTTAAAACTCAAGGGCCTTCTCAAACATGGTAAAGTCAATGCAAGATGGTGAATGCAGACGACTAACCCATTCCTTGAGATGAATTCAAAGTTGCTATCTGATATGCTAGACAAATATAACACTTATGATGCATAAAACTTGAAATTTTGTATGTTCTCAATGCAATGTCAGTGGGTTTTATATATTTTTGTATTTTATTTGCATGATTCAAGGGTTGGCATTAATTTTGGGAAGAAAATGCAGTTGTTGTTTTTAGTGATGTATGAAACCCTTTGGGGATCGTAAAGAATTCTATGGGTCATGAAGGAGGTGTTGTGGACAATTCCAGTAAGGGGCGAATTTTCTAATGTTTTTACAGCAAATATGTAGACGGGTCATTAACTTATTTATGAGTCATAGATCGTGTATTGTGCCCTGAGGATCAGAGAAGAAGAACATTATGATGTTTTATTAGACGAAACCTCCTACAAGTCGTAGAAAAGTATCATAGATCACATGTCTAGTTTTGCAACAACAATGTATGACAGCCCGATTATGGGTCATGGAACACAATATGGCTTGTAAAGTTGTTTGTGATGCATGCCGACCCACTAATCCTATTTTATTTAGGACTTGCATTTTAAATATTATAAATAGGTTTTCAGGTTATTTTTCTTAGAGTTTTATAGAGAGTTTGACTAGTTTACAGAAAATAGTGAGATAGAGTAGAGAAAACATTGGAGTGTTTTGAGAAACACTTGTACTTTGATTTGATCTTATAATCTTATGATTCTCATTGAAGCTTAGATTTACTTATGCTATGTTGAATTGTGTAAGTGCTCTATAATGTTATTCCAATTCATAAGTTGTGCATCTACACAAATCATGAATAACTAAATCCACAACTAGGGTAGTGGGAACCATGATAAACTAACAAGGTAATATCGGATAAATCATAATTCTTGGAAAGTAACATGGATTTATTAATTAAATCTCTTCATTTTGTATGTTTACTAGTTGCGGCCAATATTAAAACCTGCCTAATGTTACTAACTGGACCAAGGTAGTAACGAATAGGAAAAAAATTAATTAGTAGGATTCGATTGATGTGTTCTCATCTAATGAACTAAACTTGGCCAAGGAGAGGTTTTACTGGACTAATAGGTAGGGTTAGCAATGTCACACTGCGGAGATGGGCCAAGTCACTTTGTAAAATTCGCCTCTCGCCTGGACCAAAGCATTCATTACACTTAACTTACCGTCATGCATGCTACACACTAGAAAAGAATTATATTATTCCGTGATACTAAGTTAGGGAATCATAGGGAACACAAAACCATTATTTCTCTCCATATTGGTTAAATTCTTGCATTAGTTAGGTTTATTTTCCACTTGTTACTATAAAAGCCCCCGCCCACTTTGGGTAGATAAGTTATTTAATCACTTAAATTGTATTAATTGAATTCTCCTAAATCTACGTATTCCCTATGGGTTTGGCCCTAACCTTTGGTTAGGTTCTATTTCTTGACAACGACTGCTTTATCCTGAAAAAGGAGGTGTAACATAGGCGACATAAAGATTTTGGTGCCATTACCTGGAAATACGACTAGACTTAGTTAATTCAAGTGATTTGAGTATTAACCTTTATTTAGCTCATTTTACATTTTTTTGTTTTTTTTGTTTCTTTTCAGGGTTAAAGTGTAGTGTATTCCTAACACATAAAGTCAAGGCCAACCCTTGACTCTATCTGACTAAGAGATCTATAGAACGTTGAGAGAATGGCCCATAATAATGCCAAAAACTCCAATAAGTCAGCTCTGAACAGGAATGAGTATGAGAATAATGACCATGAGAACCCACCTCCTCTTGAGGATATTGCTCTACGGCCACAGGATTTCAATGCCAATACTTATCAGTGGAATCAATACTAGTTGAATCCTATCGCTATGGAGCTAACTAGAGCTATTGTGCTACCACCACTACCGGCTAACAAAACATTTATGGTTTGAAGTGGGTTGCTTCAGATGTTGTATGACTGTGGGTTGTTTGCAGGCTAACCATTGGAGGATCCACATAGCCATCTACACAACATTCCATTCGTCTGCAAGAGTGTCATGGGAACATAAAATCTTTCTATGGATGCTATAGGACTTAATGTCTTCCAATTATCTCTTATAGGTAATGCAACACTACAGCTATGTAAGCTCCCACAGAGTTCTATCACTATTGCCCTGAATTAAAGAAGGCCTTTTTAGAGAGGTACTTCCCGAGGCCGAAGCAGCTCAAGTTGAAAGATCAGATCAACAAATTTGAGCAACTTCCTGGAGACTCTATTAGTACTATATTAGGGGGTTTACTAAGTGCTCGAGAAGTGTCCCAGGCCACAATATTATTGATGATGCCTTAGTGGGAATCTTATACTGTGCCCTTGATGAAAATAGTCAGGCTTGTGCTGATAACATTATTGGGGGCATGTTCTTAGATTAGCCATTTGCAAGGATTGCAGAAATAATAGAGAGAGTGGTCAAGACCAATCATGCATAGGGAAAAGAGACTGAGAATCTACCAAAAGATTTTGCACTATCAGCATTAGTTCGGAGCAAGCTAAGATAAATGAAGAGATTATGCAAGAGGTTGCTCGAATCCATTTAGGCTTGGAGGTGATGATGAAGAAGAATTACTAACGAGTTAATGTAGTTGTTCATCAGCCTTCACATGCACCCTTGTATGATGATCCCTACTATCAGGAGGACACTTGTTTTATTATTTATTAGATGGGGGGTGTTCCTGACCAATGCCCAATGGTCTAATCAAGACTATTGGCACTAAGGTCAAGGAAGTCAAGGTGGGAACTTCAATAGAGATGAAGCTTTCAGAGATAATAACGAGGGATATTATGAACGGAATCGGGGCCAAGACAGAGAAGCAGATTAGGGTTATAGAGATGGTTATCAAAATGGTCCTGATGTACCACCACAAAATCGTGACACAGGTGCTAGTAGTTTTACATTTGAGGAGATATTTGATCATGTCTTAAAGAAATCTGAGACACAGGATGATTTTCTGAGGGGGATGAAATCTCAAATCTTGATTATTAATTAGAAAATCGAGTCTCATTATATTGCTATTAAAACAACTTGAGCAAGAATTCAGTCATGTGTTGACTTAACTAAATTAGTGTCAGAACATAGTTGAGAATCCTAACAATGAAGGGTAGTGCATTGTGGTTACTACTCATGGTGGCAAGAGCACCATTGATCCTCTTATTCAAGATGATAAGGATGATGTTTGAGAGGAGAAAGTTGCAGGCAAGGATGTGGATACTAGATGTAATCATGGCAAAGATGGGGTGAGTGAAGCTATTGTTGCACCACAAAAAGTGAAACCCATTCCTAGGCCACCTCCTCCCTTCCTTCAAAGAATCAAAAAGAGAGAGGAGGAAGGCAAGTTCAAGCTTTTTCTACCCATGATGAAACAACTCTCCATCAATGCCCCTCTCTTTGAGTTGTTGGAGAAGATGCTAGGGTATGCAGAGTACCTGAAGGACTTGGTTACGAAGAAGCAAACTATGAGTTGGGGATATGGAGTTTGCAAAGTTATTTTGTGATCAAGGTGTCTACATTAATCTGATGCCCTTTGCGATTGTCAAGAAACTAGGATTGGGAGCCCCTACCCCAACGAGGATGCAGTTGTTGATGGCTGATCGCACGGTGAAGAAGCCTATAGGTATAGTGTATGATATGTTAGTAAAGGTTGAAAAGTTCATATTCCCTATAGATTTTATAATTTTAGATTGCGAAGTCAACATTGACATCCCAATCATCTTGGGAATACCATTCCTAGCCACTAGTTGAGCATTGGGGGATATGGAATCCAGTCAACTTAGGTTCAGATTGAAAGATGAAGAAGTTGAAGAGGCCAGATAATTTGAACTATGATGTCTGGGTACTTGGTGATGTCTGAGTAAAAAAGTCATCCAAGTTGTGCTGCGTCAAATAAATAAGGCTATACTTGGGAGGCAACCTAAGATTATTGATATAATAGTTGTAGTTGTAGCTTTAATTTTTATTTTTCAGACTCGTAGGTAATTTATTTTCTTGTATTTTGATTGTAATTGGAAATTGGATGGTTGCATATAGGGTCAGAGTGTGATCTATGAAGAATATGCATGTACAGGGCTATGTCAGTCCGTCTTGGCTGAGAAACACATTAGGAGTCGCCTCTGCGACTGGTTCTATAGGCCATAAATCCCTCTATGACCCGTAAAATATCTCGTAGACACTTCTAGTGAGCAAAACGTTATGCACCCTAGTCCACGAGTCAAATTTACTATTCATGGATACCCCTACAGGTCATGAAGGAGGCTCGTGGTCCCCAGGTAAGTTTTCTGAATTTTTGACTAAATGTTGGGGTCTCTACGTCCAACTCTAAGGAGTCGTACATCATTTTATAACTTGTAGGCTGGTCTATCAAACCTCAGTCCTGTAAACGAGGATTTAGATATTCTACAAAAGCACAATTCATGAGTTATAAAATACTCTATGACCCATAATCATTGTTTCATAGAGTCCAGGCCCATCAGTTGTTGACTGACCAGGCCAAAGTATAAATATTAGGGTCAAAACATCATAACCCCATTTGAGCCCTAATTTGCAAAATATACTCGGTCAAAATCCCAACCTCAATTTTCCAACCACTGACGACAATACATCCTCCATTTTCAAGCCTGATCTTTCTGTGGCCTAGGGTTTCTAGTTTCTTATCACCTCCTTTATGTTTTACAATCTAATCACACAATTTTCTATGTTTTTAGCCAATCCAATACCACTAATTTTCCAATTATTGTATGGTTAAATTGAAGGCTGAGTAGAATCCAGTGTACTCCGGATGCCAGCTTGTTTAAGGCTAAGGATAACCCGACGGCAATCTGTCGAGCACTGTACCTACCTACTCTCATGCCAGAGATGTTTTCCCTAGTCCCACCGCAAGAGGTGCCACAAACTACCACCATTGCTGCGACAGAGGATAGGCCCCTGCAAACCAAGGTAGATGAGGAGAGAAGGCCCACTACTATCGCTCCTGCACCACTAGCCATAGGTTGCACCCGTGGGCATGGTCTATGTGTTCAAAGTATCTATACAAACCATGGCACAAAGATTATCACATGTTGAGGTCTAGTTTACTTAGTTGGTTTAGTAGATTAGACCTTGGGTCCGCCAGGCCATCACAGAGTTAGAGGGCCGTATGCATGCATTCACATTGCTACTATTCAGGACTGTATTTTCACCATGGATGCCCGCATTGATGCCTTCATGTAACACCCCACACTTCCTAGAAATACCCCAATAACTATAATTCCCTTGTATCTTAAATCGGGGATATTTAAACATACCTCCATGTAGCTCAAAAAGACCCTATGATATATTTTTTTAATATCTCAAAATCTATGCAGAATTTCACAAATTCGATTGAATATTATTGTTCAAAAGCCTAAATTATGTGAGAAAATAAGTATCTATAAGGTACACTTTGTCTGTACCAAGAAAAATAATTTTTGGTGAAACTTTGCAAAAATAGTAGTTGTCCGCACGCGGACTTGACGCGGACCAGTTCAAAAGTTTTAAAGTTTGCTCTTTTCCACGCCAAGGCAATTGGCTAATAACCCTATACCTATATACATGAAAGTCCCTCATTGTCTAGCCGGTTTGAACCCTAAAAACCAACCAAAAACCTCTGAAAATCCTCTCTAATCTTCAGCAAATTCTCCATCCATTCTCAAGGTTTTCAAGAAGTCTTGTAGGAATTCAAGGAAACCAAGTCAAGCCGAAAGTCCTCCTCAAGATTCAAGTGTCGCAAAACTCATCTGAGTCTACGGATTTCATTCATTCTTCAAGCCTCCATTTCAAATCTTCTTTAAGAAACTCTCCAAGGTCAAGGTGTATAGGTTTTAGCCATTGGGTTCTTCCACCCATGGTGCCCTAATCTCTTTTTTACTCATTTTCCATGACTTAAAGTTGATTTTACAAATAGGTTTATTACTATGAACATGTCTATAACTATGTTAAAGCTATGTAAAGTTGTGATTATTTTACTATGTTTTGAGATATAAATCTTGGATCAATTGTAAGATTTGATGAAGGGTTTTGATGTATATAGCTTAAGGGTGTTACAAGGTGTTGATTGATGGTTTTACAATATATTTTCTTACATAATTTCATCTCTAAATTGCATAGTTTTATAATAGCATTACACACCCGCCAAGTGTTTGATAAAATATCTACATGTCGTTTCTTGAAGAGTTAAAGGTCCAAAGCATGAGATATGATATGAATGACTATTTGATGATTAAATGAGCTTATATATATGATATACTCTATATAAAGTGTTGCATTAGACTATACCCGATCCTTGGGGATAAGAGCCCGAGTAACCCTGTTGGGGGTTTATACTCATCAATCATGCAAGGGGTTTATACTTCTTCACCATGTTTGTATGGTGTGATTACCATCAACCATGTGAGGGGTTTAGACCACACAACCTCCAAGGGGTTTATACCTTGAACAACTAGCTTTGTCTCTTCTTCACATATGTTATCCTATATGTGTTACTTAAGCATATTTTACTTAATCATGTTTTACTTAAGCATTGATCATATATGTCATATTGTTATATTATGCCTATTGTTTAAGATTATGCATTTTGGTTATGATGCATATCTATTGTTGCATTGCATCCTACATACTTAGTACATTCAAACGTACTAACAGAAACTCTTACCTACATGATATCACCATGTAGGGGTTGAAGCCCAAGTTGATCATCACTCTCCTCCACGTGGCTAGTTCAGTACTACTCAACCTAGTTAGTGAGTCATCCACTTCGGGGACCTTAGTATATGTCTCTCTTCTTATGTATTAAACACTCTTCTTTGCTTTCTATTTAGGCTATGAGGGTGAGCTAGTTGCTTTGTCTTGGCCCCCGCTTTTATTTATGTTGTAGAGATGTTTTTGGACATGTTATGTATCTATGATATAAGCCTTGACTCTTTGTCCCTTGATTATGATGTTGTGCAAGCTTTCCCCTTCGTTTCGTTGCTTGTATTTCTACTCTTTTACGTCATTTGAGCACTTTCTTGACCAATGATATATAGTGATAAGCTAAGAGGCTTGTTTGGGAACCATTCAGGCTCCCTATTCATCGTGTCACGTCTAGGCCCTATTTTCGATTGTGACAAACTTGGTATCAGAGCACTAGGTTGTTAGATCCTCGAAGTCCAACACACCACATCGATTAGAGTCTTATTCATGGTTTTGTTATGGACCACAACTATGAATAGGAGGCTATGAGATGTTTTAAGAAATATTTGCCTTCTTCATGATCTATGTCGTGCTTTAGAAGTGAGATAGGGCTTTCCCCTCTAAAAAATTTTCTTTGCTCTTATAGTTGATCATACCACTTCAAAAAGGAAGGTAAAGGAAGGTAAGTTGAAGGTTTTGATGTTGATGGATAGGACTTTCACTATTTTTTTCATTATTACTTTTGGTTGCTAGTGGGCTTCTTGTGTGTTTTGAGTTATGATGTAAACCATTGGTGTTTATCTGTTGGTTTGGTATATAGTTACTAGAAGGTTCATAGGTGTTGATCCAGGTTTGTATTGCATTAGATCCTATTTTGTGACTTACTGGAATTGGTATTGTGGATTTTAATATCAGTATAGGGATGGAATAGTTGGATGCATATTGTGTCTTCATAGGTGGTTGAACCCATAGAGTTAGATCCCAAATCCCTAATGAGCTTTTCCTTGAGTGCGAGGTTGTCAAATGGTAGCTAGGGAGGTAGGTCTATTTCATGTCTTAAGGTAAAATTGGTCTCTAAGGGGTTGCGTTTATCATCTTGTGAGAATTGGTGGTGTTCAACCTAAGTTGTTTTATCTATGGAATTATTTTTTATTGTAGATGAGACTTTGAATGTCCTTTCCGATATTTTGAATTTGGGGTAGTGTCTTTTGGTTTGACGGGTTCACCAGTTATGCCTATAAGTCTCATGGGAATGATCTTTAGTCCCTACTCTAATAGGCTTATGGTGGTTTTGGTGATGATTTGCTGGTTTGTATTCCCTAATGAGGTAGTGCATGTGAGTCTCTCGAGGGTAGTACTACAAAGTTTTAAGAATAAGGTTGGATGATAAATAGGTAAAACAGGGATTTTGGTTGTAAGAGGTTTCCTTTCTAGGTCGTATGGTGCCGGGTGATGGTATTAAGGTAGGCCCTAGCAAGATAGAGGTGATTAGAGATTGGCCTAGACCTTTGAACCCATGGGATATTAGGAGCTTCTTGGGCTTAGCGGGTTATTAGCAAAGTTTGTGAATAAGTTCTCTTCGAGTGATTCTCCTATAACTTAGTTGACCCTTAGTAAGGCCAATGTTGTCACCGACGTGTTGAGTGGGGTGATTTGATAGTTCTAGGAATTGGTATTTCTTGTGTTATTCGTTGGTGCTAGTAGGATTCATGTATATGAGGGTTGATCCTTGATTCCTTCCAATCAAGGAGATCCAAAACTATTTTCAAGAAAACCTACATGGATTTTTCTTACTTTGATTTAGGGTTTTGAATATTATGATTCCTAAAGTTCTATTGATGCATGAGTGGTGCTTATTTGATAATTTTAATGTAATTTAAAATATTATATGAGGATTTACTTTGAGTTTATGAAATTATAAGTATGCATGTTCCCTGATTGAATTATTTATGCATGACAGATTACACTACGAATTTAAATGTGGAATTAATCATGTTTACACTTCAATTTTGTATTATAAATATTGATTTTGGATTGAGTCTTAATTACCTATGTCACGCCCTCATTGATCATAGCTTATGCATTCATGTACATGGATTATTTTGAAAAAATTATGTTATGGGTGAAGAACAATTTTGTTTTATGGTATGATTTTGACAATATGTTGGTTGTGACAATATTGTGAATTATACATATGTCATTGGCTTTTGGCTCTTTAAGTATTTTGGATTCTTGCACCATTTTGTCTATGAATAGGCTATTCCTATGTATGAGTATTAGGACTATGAAATTATGATTTTGGCATTTGAGCCTAAGTACTAATTATTATGAATGGTGTTTGGCTTTTAAGCCCAATAGTACATTGAAATGATTTGGAAAAATGACTATTGCCTCTTCAAAAGTGTGTATATGTATATTATGAGTATTCTTGTGGGATGACAACTTAGCGCTGATGGATTGAGAGGGGGGTCTATAAGTGTTGCCCTATGTTCTTGTTGCATAGAGCCTTGTCTTGTGGTCTTGATTGAACTTAGCTTGATGTGTTGGAGGTCTTGAGGTGGTTTAGCTATTTGCATAACATGCTTTCGATGAGTGTAGGACCTGTAAGGTTGTAATACGATTGGTAAGGATGGTCGATCTACTTGGTCAACTACAATTAGTTAGTCAGCCCTCTATGGTTGATTTGAGGTTCGAGTTTTTTCCCCAAGGGAGGTGGGGCTAGGTGATATCCCCAAGTGTCTTTTTGGACTAGGAGTAGGCATTTTAAATATTGCTAGAGTTGTCTGGTTGGCTTATGCACCGGTGGTGTTTATGGGTTTCTTGTATAGGGTCTTAAAACCCTACCTTGATATATTTGTCGTGGTCTCTAGGGATGAGGTATTTATTTGTTTAGAGCTTGTGAATCATTTGGGGGTAGTATTGCAAGTGGTGGAGGGTGAGAGGATGTTTGCTAAATATGATAGGCGTGAATTGTAGATAGCAAGAAGGTGGTTAGAATTCCTTAAGGATTATGAAGGAGTGTGCATTATTTTTCCTCGGTAAGGCTAATGTTGCAGTCGGTGCTTCAGGTAGCCTAGCATATTTGTTGATGGTAGAAAAGAGGAGATTAATGGGGTTCATCGGTTGGTTATATTAGCAGTTACGTTGAGGGAAGTTGAGCATGGTGGTGTAGCATTCTTAATGGTACCAAATCTTCTTAGGTTAAGAGGTCTAGATTAGGCAAGGCCTTGATTCCCCCTCATTAGAGCTGGAAGTTTTGGATGAGAAGATGATATAGTAGGGGTTGTCTCCCAAGGGGGAGATGGTGGTTATGGTACCAAGTGGTTTAGGTTTATTTAAGGTTGACAATTGAGTTGAGGATTATGAGTCCTTATTGAGTGTAAAGGGAGATTGGTTAGGTTGCATAAGTTTTGGAATTACCTATGGTATGGTTATGGTTTGTCCAGTTTTTCATGCTTTTACGTTGAAGGGACGTGGTGGTGACTCTAGTGCTATAGAACTCATATGATTATAGGTGTTGTGGAGGATAAGTTGCCTTAGGAAGAGGTCCCGGTGGAGGTATTGGAAGTAAGGGTTGAAGAAGTTGATTGGTAAGGTGGTTGTGTTAATGAAGGCCCTTTGGAAGAATCTTCAAGTTGAAAGTGTCTCTCGGGGAGCCGGAGCAGGCATGGAAATGCTATATACATACCTTTTTCATTCTATTGAAGCCTATTATAACATCGTCAACCCCTTGTTATGAATACAAGTCTTATGTTTCAGCCCTTATGTGATTTGCATGCATCCATGTTCATGTTGACAAGTTCATAATGATTTTTTCATGATAATTTTTGACACTTATGTTGAGATTTTGAAAATGGTGTGTTAAATATATTGTTGCATTCTTGTTGGGGCTGATTTGTTCATGATTACTCTTCTTATGTATGCTCCTTCGACATTCGGGGACGAATGTTCCCAAGGGGGAGATATTGTAAAACCCAAACTTGCCTAGGAATACCCCCATAATTGTAATTCCCTTGTACCTCAAATCGGGGATATTTAAACACCCCTCCATGTAGCTCGGAAAGACCCTATGATGTATTTTTTTTCAATATCTAAAAATCCGTATAGAATTTTGCAAATCCAACTGCATATTCTTGTTCAGAGGGAAAATTGTGTGTGAAAACAAGTACCTACAACGTAAACTTTTTCTGTGCCAAGAAAAAATTTTTTTTGTGAAACTTTACAAAAACAGTAGCTGCCCGCAATAGGTCCACGATGCAGACCTGACACGGAACAGTTCAAAAAGTTCTGAAGTTCGCTCTTTTGCACTCCAAGGCAATTGGGCAACAACCCTATACCTATATACACGAAAATCCCTCATTGGCTAGCCGTTTTGAACCCTAAAAACCAACCAAAAACCTCTCAAAATCCTCTCTAATCTTCATTAAATTCTCCATCCATCCTCAAAGTTTTCAAGAAGTCTTGTTGGAATTCAAGAAAACTAAGTCAAGCCCCAAGTCCTACTCAAGATTCAAGTTTCCCAAAACTCATCTAGGTCTAAGGATTTTAGTGAAACTTCAAGCCTCTATTTCAAATCTTCATCAAATTGCATTAGTTACACACTAGAAAAAAAATAAGGTTATTCGGTGATAATAAGTTAGGGAACCATGGGAAACAAAAAACCCTAGTTTCTCTCCATATTGGATAAACTCTTATATTAGTTAGGTTTATTTTCCACTTTTTACTACAAGTCCCCCCCCCCACTTTTGTGGAGAAAAGTTGAATAATCACTCAAATTGCATTAATTGAATTCTCCTAAATCTACATGTTCCCTGTGGGTTGATGTATTGTCAAAATACAACACTTTTGATGTTTGAAACTTAGCTTTTTGTGTTTTCTCAATGTGATATTTGTGGGTTTTATGTGTTTTTGTATTCAGATTTGTAGTAAGACAGGCCTGCCATCCTTTGGTGCAAAATTACAGAAGATTGCTAGTGTTTCAGATTTATGAGATTCTCTACAAATCATAGTGCATTCTATGAGTCGTAGAGGCAAGTTCGTGACAAATATTAGTGAAGGTTGATTTCTAAAGATCAACTTGACGAGATATGCATACAAGTTGTAGAGCAAACTACGAGTCATATTGATGGGTTTCATGAAGCTTTCGAACGAAGGATAAGTTAATGAAGATAAAACCTATGAACATGCATTACGAGTCACAGATCAGTGTATGGGTCGTGAAGTTGTATCGTAGAAGAAAAGTCCAGAATCCCAGGAGCTAACTATGAGACCTCGACTACGACTCGTAGATCAAAATTACGAGTCGTAGGGACCTTTCATGGAGTTCGCCGACCCATTTTTCTATTTTATTTAGGACTTAATTACAATTACTATAAATCATACTTTGGGTTAATTGTACAAGGAAGGATGTCATTATTCAATACTTTTAGGGTTTGTACTTGGAGAACCCAATACGTGGGACAGAAGATAGTGAAAAAACACTTGTGAGTAAATTTGATCTTAAAGGTTGTAATTATTATTCTTCTTGGAGTTGCTTGACTTCACTTTAATTGGGTAAGTTTTTAATGATGTTTCCTCAATTTATAATTTATTCATCCACCCATAGCATGAGTTGCTAAATCCATAACTAGGGTTGTGGGAACCATGAAGAACTAACTTAGTAAACCTGGGTAATTTATAATTTTTGGAATAGTTATATGCATATATTAATGAATTCTCTTTGTTTTTCATTTTTTCTAATGGTGGCTAACATTAGAACTCGCCTATTATTACTGACTTGACCAAGGTAGTAATGAATAAGGAAAGAGATGTATTAATAGGATTCGATGATGTGTTCTCATCTAATGAACTGAACTAGGCCAAGGGGAGGTTGATTGGGACTTATAGGTAATGGTTAGCATTTCACCCTATGGAGATGAGCCAAGTCACATAGTGAAATTTGCCTCACCTTTGACCAAATGGCTTGGTGAACTTAAATTATCGTCCTATATGGTATCACTAGTCCAGAATTAGGTTATCCGGTAATACTAAGTTAGGGGATCATAGGGAACACAACACCCTAGTTGCACTCTATTATTGATTGTTTCTCATGATAGTTAGTTTAGTTTACTTTATTATTAATTATTGCATACCACCCCCCCATTCTTCTGGGAATTAAGTTGGTTAACTACTTGAATTGCTTATTGGTAAATTTGGTTTAAGTCTATGTATTCCCTTGGGTTTGACCCTAACCTTTGTTAGGTTTTATATCTTGACAACGACCGATTTATCTCTCAAAAAGAGGTGTAACA
>DF362008.1:23451-45053 GCA_000787875.1 Solanum virginianum
GATCCGATCAACAACTTTGAGCAACTTCCTTGTGATTCGATAAGCACTACTTGGGAGTGGCTTACTAAATGTCTGAGAAGCATCCCTAACCATAAGATAGTTGATAATGCCTTGGTGGAGATCTTTTAACGTGCCCTTGATTAGAACAATTAGGCTTGTGCTGACACTATCATGGGGGTCATGTTTCTAGATCAACCATTTGCAACGATTGTTGAATGTATAAAGCAAGTGGTTAAGATGAATCCTGCATGGGGATAGCGGGATAGAGCTTCCATGAAGAGTTTTTGTGTTGTTAGTATGGGTTCAGAGAAAGCCAAAATTAATTAAGAGATTATGCAACAACTTGCTCAACTTCGCACAAGTGTAGATGTGATGATCAAGTAAAACCAAGAGAGAGTGAATGCAGTGGTTCACCAACCTCCACGTGCAACCATGTACGAGGAGCCAAACTATAAGGTAGATATATGTTTTGTGAATTATCAGACAGGGTTTTTTTGGACAAATACACAAGGGTCCAATCAGGACTATTGGCACCACAGTCAAGGAAACCAAGGTCAAAACTATGGTAGAGATAGAGCTTTCAGAGACAACTAGGGTGGTTACTATGATAGTAATAGGGGTGCAGATGCAGATTGGGGTCACAGAGAAACCTTTAAAAATGGTCCTTACGTGCCACCACATAACCATGACTCAAGGACAGGTAATTCCATAATCGAGGAGATGTTTGATCATTTATTGAAGAAGGCCGAGACAAAGGATAAAACTCTAAAGGGTATGAAATCAGATATTTTAAGCGTAAATCAGAAAATAAAGTCTTATTATGTGGCTATTAAACTACTTGAGCAACAATTTGGTCAAGTCTCAACTAAATTAAATCAGTGTCAGAAGAGTACATTTCCTAGCAACATGGTGCAAAATCCTAAGAATGAGGGGCAATGTATGGCAGTTATTACAAGAGGTGGCAAGAGCATTATTGAATCTCCTACGCCAATTGATAAGGAAGATGTTCGTGAGGAGATGGTTGCAACAAAGGATGTGGATGAAGGAGATGATCATGGTAAGGATGGGATGATTGAATTAGCTAAAGAGCCACAAAAGTTTACGCTTATCCCTAGGCCTCCTCCTCCTTTCCCTTAAAGAATCAAAAAAGGGAGAAGGAAGGCAAGATCAAACACTTTCTCCCCATGCTTAAGTAGCTATCTATCAACATCACTCTCATTGAGGCTTTGGAGAAAATGCCTTTCAATCCATCATCGAGAATTATTGATTATACACACCATCAAAAAGAAAAAAAAAGAAGCTACCAAATCTGCTAAAACAATTAAACCCAAACACAATATATATAAGCCCAAAAAAGGCGTACCATAATCCAAGTAAATCAGGCCCGACAAGGGCACATTAATACAAAATAATCAAGAGTCTACATATACTAACAAATCTAGAATATACAAGACAAAATCCAAGAGTCATAATAAATATCAAGTTGTAGGAGCACCCCAAACTAAATATGGTATTGTGTCCTCATAGTACAATCATAAAATGGAAGAGAATACGATGGACTCCCTAAAATGATCAATCAAAACTCGATCCTAAAGAGACGATTAACTCAATATAAATGCCTAAAGAACTAGACCTACAAAGCTGGCTCAGCTTGCTATTATCTTGTTCAAGAATCGGCTCTTCTTCTTCTCATGCTCTATGAACTTTCTCTGTTGCCGTTCAATCTTTTCCAACCTCCGGCTTATGTCTTCCTGTCTTTGACTCATTCACTCAAGCTGGTCAATAATCACCTTTTGGGCAGCTAAATTAGAAGTAAGAGAAGATTGATCATCTAGAATAGCTCCTGGTGGGCCTGAAGGAAGTCCTGCAACCAGCTATCTAATCTACTCATCTATCCCATGAATTTTGGAGAACAAGTATCTCATAGTAGGAGGACAAAACTAAAGTGGTCATGAAGAAACTGAAGGACCTACCACTCTTGAAAAAGACCCTCCAGCCTCTGATCATGGCTCTGTAAAGTGCCCAAATAAGGGATCCAATATATCAATTCATATTTTTTTCTATTCCCCTAGGCCACATCTCTTCTTCAGTGGATATATGTCCTTAGCCAAATTTTTCTCCTTATCTATAGGTAGGATAGACACCCCTACCTCATAGCATAGTCTGGCAATCAAAGAGCAGTACACCAAGCTTTTACCTCTTCCTTGTGGCACTTTTGTAGTCTGATCAACTATAATCTATTCGATATTAACCTAAAGATCATCCAAGAACTATAACAAGTGCATGGTCTAAAGTCACCTCCGTGTGTTATGAACAGAACCTAGGGTCTAGGAGTGACATGGCGAATGGAAACTTGAGAATCCCTAAACAAGTCATAAAGTATCCATATTCACATCATCTGTTCAGAAGCGTATAAGAAGATAGTAAACATATAGTTCTATGGAACGAAAAAGTATGACTCACGCTATAGGGATATGATAGGGATAAGGATTTATATAGATTCACATAACACATAGCACATAAGGACTAAGGGGCGGGTAAGTATGACTCACTCTATGGGGGCAAAGTGGGACTTAGGATCTTCCACATTTCCACATCATAACATAAATACACATCATGATACCTATAATCAAATCATGATAACCATATCTAATAGATAGCCATAATCATAATCTCCGAATAACAACACATAGCATATATCCATACAAGAGTCTACAAGATGTCCAACATTGCCTCTAGTCATAGAATATGATAGAGGCTAAGACATATCTCGGGCTTATCCTCAGAGTAAATATAACATAAGAGGAAGTAAAATAAAATTGATGGATTGTGGCTTGTACTTGGATAATAGGACTCACCATAACAACTGTCCCAAATCCAAATTAGCCGTTAAATAGTGGGTGGATGTAGTCTTTGGTCCCTACATAGTTAGATCATGTAGGCAAAAGTTTGCATTAGTCCGTTTGAATAAACTAAGTATAAGAGCATGCAATATATATGAACATATTAAACTTGCATTGAATGTTAGATAGCTAGGGCACATATAAAGGAAAAGATGTATAGCAAAGAAGAGTAATATAACAATATTCCATGAAATCCATGATGCGTCAAATGCCATGATGCTTATATAAAAAGGGGATGAGACCTCAACCAACATATAAGACCAGGCGAGCTATTACTTGGAATCCCAATGTTATCCCCACACTGGAAAAATGGTGGTCTACTTGCCAAAGGTAAACCATACTTCTCCTTACTAGCCTCCCCTTCCGAAGAAGTAACCTTTCTTATGGGTCTCCCATTTCAGATAGGATTTTCACATCATTTCTAGCAGGTCATGCCTCAACTAATAGGATAAGCCTCAGATCTCAATGTCTTGAAACTGCACCTTACAGGCCTCCCATTTTGGTATGGGTTGCCATATACATATACCAATGCTGGCACATAGTTCATTAGAAAGGACGAGGACCCTTGGGGATAGCTCTAAAACCTCCAGTCTTATCGGTTCTAATTCATCATCCCACAAGAATACATATACATTTACATGCTTTCAAAAGAGGTGCAAGCCATTTCAAATCATTTCAATACATATTTTGGCTTAAAAGCCAAATATTCTCCATAATTATTCATACTTGGGATCATAAGTCGAATCATAATTCATTTCATACTTTTCATGCATAGGAATAGCTCATTCACAATTTCCAATGAGGTGTAAATACCCAACATGCTCAAAGAGCCAATATCATATACATTTATGTGATTACATTTTTGTCATAACCATCAAACTTATATACATAAACATAATTGGCTTAACCCACTTTTTAATCTTCATAAAATCCAATGCTCATGAATGCATATGCCATGAATGGTGTGAGATTAGTATGGGCAATATAAATTAAATTGAAAATCAATAATGCAATATGAAATTCAATTAAAAGCATAAATAAAATCCACATTCAAATCACAATTTCAATTACCCATGCTTTAAATCAAACTTTAAAGGGACAATGCACATTCAGATCTTCAATATATCTATGCAATTCAATATATTATGGCCTAAATCATTTAAAAATTAATAAGTAAGCATAGATCATACTTTAATTGAATTAAATAACCAATAATCTTAAAAACCCATAAATAAAGTTGGCTTAAATTCCACAAATCAAGTCTAAAAGAGTTTGGGTCCTTCATGGTTGAAAGGGACAATGAATCAATCCCACATACCTTGCTTAGAAAGATGAATTTGAGAACAATTTTTCTTTAAGTTAAAACCCCAATTGAATTCTAGCTTGAATCTTGAAGATGAGATCTGGAGAAAATTTTGAGTGTTTGATTCTAGAAACTAAGTGTTAGTCTTCAATGAGGGGTTAGAGTTAGTGTAGCAGAGGTTTAGGAATGTAAAGGGGGGGTATAAAGTTCATAAAAAGTCTTGGGGATGGGACAAAATATCAAAAATACCTCAATAAAATGAGTCCTTGAATTTTTTCTAGAACTTATCAGTGGCTTATGGGTCAGGAAGCTCTTCAGAGTCTATGAAAGCAGAGTCCCAGCTCAGATAGGTTTTATGAAAAGGGGCATAACTTCTTACTCCAAACTCAGAATTGGGTGAAACTAGATGCATTAGAAAGCTAATGCAAAGAGCTTCAATTTGGTATATCATAGGCCACCGAGTTCATTTTGTGCTAAGAGATTTGAGCATTTAACGTTGATCTTTTTATCAGTTAATATGAAAAGCTTAGCCAATGGAATTCCTTTGAACTTGGCTTGATGGAGGAGATCCGTGATGACCCTAAACTATATAAATAATCATGGATGGAGGACTTGGCAGTGAATTTAGCTTAAGCTTGAAGTTTCCATGGGAATCCTCCAATTAAAGCTCAAAAATAGGATTCAAAAAGCGTTTGAGCGAGTGAATGAGAAGTTAAGTGTTAGAATAAGAACAAGTATTAATGAAGGAGTTTTACTGATTTAGAGGTCCCATATAGGGGTCACATGGACCATGTAGGGTCACACGAGCTGTGGAGGCTTCCATAAGGTGTTACCTTGGTAAAAAACTTCCTGACAACAAATTTCGAAGCACGAATAAGGTCATACAAAGTATGGGTCCTTACACCCTGTCATGTTTAGATGGAATGACTTGAGCACAAATGATGGAAATCTAACATGTAGCTTCCACCGTGAACTCAGGTGAGTCTACTCCTCCTTGTGAAGTGAACCACTCTGGAGGAAGTCCATCGTGCAACTTATCCACTAACCACTTAGTGCCCAACTCTCAAAATCTCTCTTTAAACACCATGTTGTTAGCTCCGGCAATACATAAATAACATTAATAGCAGCCGAGCTGAAGTAGACTCTCACTTCTCTGATCATAATAGTCACCTTCTCTCCAAAGTTTGTTTGTAAGGCATTGGTATAGAGCTCGGCTACTATGGTGTGGTTGGCCTTGATGGGCTCATTAACAAACATAGCCAACATAAAATCTGAAGCCGGTCAAAGAACTCTGATATCTTTTCCTCTACTTTGTTCAAGCAAATTCCTCTCTCTTTAATCATAGTCTGGCCCAAGTATTTATCGTACTTTTGGGCACAGTTGAACAGAATCTGCTTTGATCAAAGTAGGCATCTTCACTCTCTTCTAGAATAATCTCATTATCATTGAGTGGATGTTTTGGTTCTATTTTATCTCCAAGTGGACCTACAATAATAGACCACTTGACAAAAATACCTTATTGACATTTTAAATCATGTCTTAGAAAGCATTTGTACTAAGAAAGTCAATTAGAAATAGTTTGGATCAAAAAGTGAAGCATGTTGTTTTTCCAAAGTGACTAATTGTTCTCTGCGGTCGCAGCCACACAGGTGTGATCACAGAGTTCAAGTCACTATAGCTTTGCATCCTCAAGAGATCATCCGCTTTAGCAGAGAGCAAAGAGCTTTTAGAACTCCCACGTCTGCGGCATAGTATTCGTGTCCACAGAAAACAGCAGTCACTAACATCAAAATTCAAAAGGGCATTTCATCGAACACATGGAGGACATATATTTACATCATTATTTTAACAAGATATCAACCCCTAATCTAACTACAAAAGTTTACAATCACTATCCCAACATTATTCAACAATTCAGAACCAAGATTCATTTCGATTTTCAATATTTATGCACAAGAATCAACTTTTAGAAGTGAGACACCATAGTGACAACATTTCATGCCAGGAAAACAAAAATGGGGAAAGAGAGCATGACTATAATAGTGTAGCACATGATAGGAGGAATTAATCATTTAAGTCATTACCACTATCAAGCAATTTTCATGGCAGCACACATTTTTCATTGATCAACAAAAATGGAGAAGGAGTAGGGTAGACATACCTTTGAATGGAGAACCCCAACAAAGGATGAAAGAGAGAGAACTTTGGGCTTTTCTTGAAGAGTTGTGAAAGAAAAAATATTGGAACCAAATATTTTACATCACTTTCTTTGCATCCATGCCCATGTTCCCTATTTTCGAAAGTGTAAGAGAAAGTCGCAAGTGACTTGTCTTTTCACTTAACTGCACCCATCAGTACTCCGCTTTCATGGGCAGTTAGGTGCCATCGCGGCCCATTGCCTTTTCAACACACTTTGCGTTTGCGGACATAAGACCACCTTTGCGGAGTTTTGCTGCATGCCAGAATTAGGCTAGTTTTTGCAACTTTTGGCGGTCCCAAGCCTATTTCGGTGATACAAGCTACAGTGATAGGCAATGCCTAGGCCCCAAAGTGTGGTCAAAATGGCCCAAATTGATCCTTATGCAATTTTTATTGGGTTTTCCACCCAAATCTTAAACTCCAATCAACTTGACACTTCAAAAACTGTGCAATTTTACTACTAAAGACTCAAAAATTTTTAGGGTTAGGTAAAAATAAAAAAATTAAAATTAAGAAGCTACTCTAAAAACTTAAGATGCAAGAATTTATTCAAGAAATTAAAATATGACCAAATTGATTCACCACCCTTTTTGTGTTTCCACTTTGAGGTGGTGAATCTTCTCCCTAGTTTCAAGATGATCTTCCATTTGAGCTCATAGGGATGATGATGAGAGACCATCAATATTCTCTATAGGTCAAGAGGACTTGAATTGTTTATCCAACATCACATAAACTTTCCTTTTAGGTTCTTTTGGCAGACATGAGAGTATCAAGAGGCTTTCTTCAAATTGATCTTCACATTTTATGATCACCGAGTAAGCGACACTCTCAACTTCAAAAGAACTAAAATCTTTACTAAGGATTTCCATGGTTTTTTTTACAACTTTAGTATCGTTTCCTCAATCTTGGCCTCATGGGTGCTTATTGGCCTTGATGACATGCATTGGCCTAATATTTCTTCTGTATAAAGCACGACTCTTTCTTCTTGAGACTCCAATTCATGGTTGATCACCATTGAACCAAGATCCTTAATTACACCAATGCTTAGGTTCAAGTCGAATGCCAAGAGATCAACTTCCTATTCTAAATGGTCCAACTCAGCACTTCTAGCAACTAGAAAGCTTTTGAGTTCATCCCTCATATTGAGCAATTGGTGTCTTTGAACTACTTTTTAGGAAGTCTTAGACTTAAGTTCATGAGCCAATTTTGACTCACAGCACTTTTGTCCCCATTCATATCCCTAGCACAAATTTGCTTTTCATGAATTTCTATGCTCCAAAGGATATAGAAAGAGGGCTTGCATTCATCTAGAAAGTTTTCATTATAATTAGCCATAAAACAAAAGCAAAAACAAAGAAAACCAAAAAGAAGTACTCACAAATCAAATAAAAGAGAATAAACTACAAGTCCTAAATCAACTCAATATGTCGAATGTTCCCCAACAATGGTGCCATTTTTATTGTCGCTCAAATTGGCTACTTAAAAGAAGAAATGCAGTCATCATTAGCATAACAACCCAACTTTAGAGGTCGGGGTTAAATCCCATAGGGAATAATGTGTCAGTAATTGAATCGGCTAAGGACTATGAGCTACTAATTTCTATTGGACAAGCGAATACCAAGCAAGTTCTAATTAAATGGGAGGAAACTAAGCTAACAACCACTCCTAATAAGAAAATGGGGCAAGAATTGATGATGCAAGAGAGCAAGGATAGGGATACTGGAATCAATCAAAGCTCAATTAATTCATCACACTTAGTATCAAATTAACTCTATGGGTAAGCTAAGTTGCTTGCAACCACACCACAATTACGACAACATGGTTTTTTGCAAGAGCCTATTATGGCCTCTTACATGAGCCACTCAAAGACACTCTTGGCTTAAGCAACTCAAAGCAAAACTCACAAAACCTTAGCCATTGAGTCCTTTTTGAGGACCTCAAGATATAAACTAATGGGTATCAGGAAAACCATCCACTTCAACTTTCCAAGTTACTACAATAATTGAAGATCTAAGCTAGATTCAAATTTGTAACCTCAAATCATAAGTTAAACATGAAGGTAGGCATGAACCCATAAATCAATTGAATCAAATCAAAGCAATTTAGGAGACACCTACTTGATTTTGCAAGTAAATCATCAACGAAGTATGAAAGCAAGAGAAATAATCAAGACCCATAAGCAAATTAACATCCAAGCTCGATTAAATTTGGAAATTATGCATTCAAGAACAAGGAAAGAATGAGTGAGTGAACGATAAATGCAAGTAAAGCTCACACTCTTCAATTCACTTAAGTATTTTTAGAAAAGTTGCTCTAAATCCTCACCCTAAACTAAATCAACAATAAGGTGTGGTTTACTCTCCTCTTTTTCATACGTTCTGTGATGAATGAATGTAAAGACTCAAGAACAAGTGAAGAGAGTACGTGTATATGTGATTTGGGACTGAAATGGTGAAATTCCATCATGGCCTTGATGCTAGTTGCTAAAGTACTCCATGTTTGCAGAGTTTTGTCCATCTTTCTGGTGGTTTGGAAGCATTCATGAAGGTCAAAGGCTTTTAAACCTCCTCGTTCATGCCTAACAGTCCATGATTGTGGATAATAGTCGTCATTTACTCCACCAAGGCACTAGGGAGCAGTGTGTTCATGCCTCTATGTAATCTACTAATCCGTGTTCGCAGGCCTGAATGCCACGTTCACAGAGTGTGATTGCTGCCAGATATACTTCTTTACATTTTCAGCTCCTTTTTTCTCCAACTAAGCTGCAACTTCAATTCTTCTCAGGAAGTCTCTATTCTAAGCCTTATGTACCTGAAATATACACCATTAAAAACATAATTAGCCTCAAGCTATGAAATTAACAACAAAAAATCATAAGAAAAGAGTAAGAAGTGAGTGTAAGTTATACACTCATCAGAATCATATATTGAAATTCATCATATATGACTATGTATCAACCAGTACACTCAAGAACTATTTAGACAAAATACAAAGATTAAAGGAATGACAATCTTAAGGGAATGTTAAGTCAAAAAATTAACAATCTAAGCATATGTGAAAGATGTGTAACAATCTAAATTCTCGAGAAATCAACACATATTTTCATGATTTTCAGTTCAGAAAACACATGGTGGTTTTGCAAGTTTTTTGGCGAGGGGGTTTTGGGATTCACTGGTGGGGTTTCGATGGGACAGAGGGGTCATTTTTGGGATGTCACCGTGAGGTTGAGCAGAGGAAGGAGAAGAGGAGAAAGGGGTTTTTCTGGTGGGTTGATACTTCAAGAAGTAGGGTGACGATAAAGGGGGGCTAGAGGGATTGCCAGTGGTTCATTTTCCAGCAAAAGGGATTGCAGGTGGTGTTAGGCAGTGAGGGAGATGAGGGCGGCAGCCTTGCAGAAAAAAGAGATAGTGATTTGAGTTTTCTGGGGATTGGTGGTTAAGAATGGAAAACAATTATGAATAAACTGTGAATCGTTAGATCAATAAAATGGACTATCATGGTAGAATCTTACAATATGGAGCAGATCTGGATCAAGGATGGGTTATCAGAATTTAGTTTAACTTAAATTTGGTTGGGAATTTAAAATTGAGCCAAATATTGACCCAATTTAGGTTAGGATTGAAACAACTTGTGTAGAAATTGACTAAAATTGAAATAGTTTTGATTAATAGGGCTAAAAACTAAACAAATTGGGATGAACTTTAATAGATTGTCATCTAATTAATAATTATAATATGTACATTTATGAAAATATACAATATTTTAAAATAATTATTGTGTAAAGAAAATGCGTAATATATACTAAAATCGCTATGTAAAATATTTAAATGCATTAGAATTGTTACTTTCAATTGAAAAATTAATAAAATAAGATATTAAAAATATGTAATATGATATTAATATAATAATAATAAGTAATAAAGTAATTTAAAATGACAACATAATTAACTAACCAATTTTGAAAATCAAGAATGTTAAAAGAATTGTTGAAAATAAACTAATTTTTTTTAAAAAAAAAACTTTTAAAATACCTATTTAATCAAATGACAATCCAAAAGATATTATAGGTTGGTCAAAATTGGGTTTCAACAATAGGTCATAACCCAAGACTAACAACAATTTCAAATCTGATAATTATTCCTTATCAAGGCAAACCTATTTAATCATATCCAATGTTAATTTTTATGAAATCTTTGATAGATCAACTACCATTCAAATCATCATATACCTCACACTAAAACTTACAATGACTCTTGATCAACCCAATAACTTTGTATATTATGAGCACGTAATCCTTATTTACCATGAAGTGTTTATGTAACACATAACAATAGTATGCGTACTCTCATCAATAGAGTAGGTCCAATCACCTCAAAATTATTAATAATCATGTAGAACTTTAGGTCCATACCGCGGTGCTCCCATAAATCATTTACCATAATTCATACAATTTGAACAAAGACAAAATGTAGAATTTTCCACACATCATTATCTGCCACTTAAAACCAAAATTCAATCTTCATAAAAGTCATTGATAAACTCTAGTAAGTCTGAGATGAACTTGTTCACATTGCATGATCATATCTAAACCCAAAGAAAAAAGTTCATATGAACTTCAACTTTGAACGAGGGCCTATAGGAATGGTCTCATTCATTCAATCTTTCTAGATTCTTTCCATTACGAAAATGTCAAATACCTTAAACTCTTCAATATACTAAACTCTTATTTCTTTTGCTAACTCGTTTACAAATTGTATCCATTGATCAACATCATATTACATTTTACCTCATATTCTATAATAAAACATATAGTGAAGCCCTCTTTTATGTCCTTTATCGAGCGAAAGTAACCAAATTCAATGCTAAAATCATATGAAAGTCCTTTCAAATGCTTAATACTCGATGCAATCAATTGTTGCTTATCTTACCAATTCATAACTAGAGAAAACATACTAGCAGAAATATAGACTCATAAAGAAAATTTTGAATCTTAATTTTAACTTGTACCCCAATTTCTTTATCTATAGATATTATCTCATATCTTGAGATCTTTATGAATTCATGTGTCTTAACTTATTATTTGATCGCTTCTTTATCGACGTTATCATATCCGTTATAAAATTTTAAATGTACTGATTACCATAATCAAAATCATAAAAGAGTTTATCACCATATTGAAGCCAAAAATTTGTAGATTTTTTTCAAATATTATCCAGCAGTTTTCTTTAACCCAGATCAATGATATGTAACACTATCACCATAATCACAGCAAAACAAACAGAATAGTATGTCTTTGAATTCAATTCTTTATCTTTTTTTAATATATATTTTTGCCCCAGGAAACAGCCTCTCTACTTCTATGAGATAATGGTAAGGTCTGCGTACATTCTACCCTCCCCAGACCTCACTTGTGGGATTCCACTGGGTATGTTGTTGTTGTTGTTGTAATATATATTTTAGGCCCTAGCAATCTGATTAAATACCTTTCCTCTCGCATCCTTCTGAAGACCATAAACTACATCCCTCTAATTTCTTTTTAATTTTTGACCTTAGCTCCTATTAATTTTATTCAACCAGTTTTTCAATACCTCCTACAAATTTTGTATGATCAAGCTACTCACCAATAGTAGAAAATCACAACTTTTGACACTTCCAAGTTATTATTATCATACCGAATTTATTCAATCAAAAATTAATATCATAATTCATCACAAACTCATATTATTATTAAACTCAGTAGTCATCGCCATCATCTCAAAGTCAACCTTATTTTTGGCATAAGAATTAAAACTCATTTATACCAACCAATGGCAAACTACTAACATAATTTTATACACACTTCTCTATTAAAATCTTCCATTGCCTTTACACAAGTACACTCTTGGAACTTTCTTTATCCATAAACTTGTCATTTCAATATTGACCTATTCCCTTGGAGCGTATTTCGAAATCATTAATCCTTATTTAATGTCATGACCCAGTCCCAATCATGATGGCGCCTACTATATCCCACCTAAAGGCAAGCCAATTATACAATTTTAGGGTACCTATCCTTGCTCTCTAGTCACGATCATAACCAATATGATATTTAAATCACCGCAACCTACCCAGAATCTTGAAGTTAACAGTATAGAGCAACAATAGACACAAGGACATACCAATATATATATATATATATACATACAATATAACAGAATAGAGCAATAACGCAACCTACCCAGAATCTTGAAGTTAACAGTATAGAGCAACAATAGACACAAGGACATACCAATATATATATATATATATACATACAAGTTAACAGTATAGAGCAATAATTGACACAAGAATATATATATATATCTATATATATATATATATATATATATATATATATATAGCATAATAATAATATAAAAACACAGGAGTACTCCTACAAATACAAGTCACCACAATACAAGGCTAATGTCTGGAAGCTAAAAACAAGCATAAAAGGGAAGGCGACTACAAAGCATCTGAAGTTGTCGATGCTTACCAATAGTCTCCTGAGTGCTCCCGAAACCCCCTAAAGTCAAAGCCCACTGCTAGAACATGGGCATGCACTATGCAAAGATGCAGAAAGTAGTGGCTGAGTACTAGAAAATGGCACCTACTAGGCATCATCTGCCTACCAAGTAAAATAGCAAACGTATAGAAAGCTCAAGTATATTATTACAGCAACTTAGCAAAACAAAATCAGATCAAGCATAAGCTTGTCGAGAAACCTCAAACCACCACTGATCTTACTAAGATGATGAACTATGCTAACTGAACCAACCCAAATGATGAATAATGATAACTGAACCAACCAAAATGATGAACAATGATAACTAAACCAACCTAAATGATGAACAATGATACTAACTGATGAAGATAGAGTAGGCCCATACCACAATCATCCCCAACTAAGATTTTATGTTGTACGCAAGTACAAAGCCCTATTATCTATGCCTGTAGGCCAACTGGCCCCCCATAAGCCTAATTGGTAAACCTGAACATAGTCTAACTATCAGAATCACTAGAGAATCCAACACTCAAAATCACATGATCATATGTTAGTTGTACGTAGGTATAAGGCCCTAGTACATAAGCTTTCACGCCTTGGGAGCCCCCATAAGCCCACAGAGTACACCCACAACAATCTGGGTATGAATAGGTATGTGGATCCAGGGGAAACCAATCGGGCCTCCGCGCCTAACAATCACATATCAAAAGGTCTCTGACCCTATGTCGGCACGTGGCCCTCGATCCAAAATATACATGTGTAATGGTGGAACATATCTCCCGCAGGAGAAAGAATCTCTACAACATAAATAATAGTTTCTCAGCTCAAAATATCAACCACGATACCTAGCCCCCAAGATGTAATTAGTAGGATTCTTGACCAAAAAATTAACCAACAGGTTCCACGACCCATAATCAACCGGGTCTCAGACCTGAAACAATCAGGTGCCATATATCTCTCTATACAGATAGTAGTGTCTCAAAACCAAAATGTAACCAATTTGGGTTCCTAATCTAACCATCAATAGGTTCTCAATCCTCAGAATCGACACGCGCAATCTGACATCACAATCGTGGTCACTAGAGACTAGGACCATAGGGCACATCACCTATGTCTCAAACACCTGAATGTGGCCATCAGAGCTCGATAGTAGCGGGGAGCATCACCGTGGACTTAAGGTATTGAAATAGTCACTCACTCAACTAGTCTATCCAGATCTGGAACTCCAAAGTTATATGTGGCCCAGATTGAACGTAGGGGATTACCCCCACAATAAAAGTATCCCATAATCTCAATTCGATCCATATAACTGTAATAATCACCAACCCCTAGTTAAGAACAAATACCCTAGCATCAGATAAAAAAACTAGTGTATAACAAACTATTAGCAGTGTATTAGCATGTATATGTCACATATCACTGTTGATTCATGCCTAACGAAGGCCTAGTATACCATAACCTTGTCAACCACACGAGCCTAGAATCAACATAGGCAATAACAATCATAACGTAGGTAGCCCACACAACCTAACCTAGAAAAGTCAAGTCTACACTAGAACTAGGCCACAATATGACATATGATGACAAACCCATCTCACAGCCAACACATCTCAGTAGCATCACGCTACACACACTCATATAGACACCAATCAAGTAAGGAAATATGTTTGTCCCATGGCATTAGCCCATGTTTAGATCTTGATTGGCCCCTTCTCTATGTAAACCAACTTATAAGGCAATGTCGATATAACCTACGCTAAGGCCCAGGAAGGCTAGACAATCAGAAGGATGCCACCTATATAGAATCATATCACGGCCCAACTACTACATGGGATCTCGCCAATGATAACAATGTGCTGGCCTGTTGATAAAGTGCCCTTCTCTAAATAGGTGCCCAATTCTCGTGACTAACCCATATAGACAGTGTCTCATTACATATAGCCCTTGGAAGCCCGTAGGATATAGCCTGCACCTCACTAAATGTATCACACCCCTATCTCTAACTTGCCAGTGGCTCAGTAGCAATACTACTAACATACAAATCACGAGGCTCCCTTATGAGTGCAACTATAATCGTTCTTAGTACATGGTGTGTTTCTAAAGTCTCTAACCAGTGGCACAAGTACATAATCAATAATAGTGGTATACAAGATCATATAAGTCAAAGGGCTGCACAAAATCATGTATTGTTAGGAAAATCTACCATAATCTAGGTAATAACAAGTACTCAGAATAGATATAAATGCTAGATTCAGTGCATAAGGTAGCATATAACCACTTGTCAGCCTCATAAGCAAGTATATTTTAGTATTCTCAGGCCACACACTGATACAAGCAAGAGTCAATCTCAGTGTATGTACCTATCATATGTTCTTAGCCCATCTGGCCCCTTTCACGCCCTTCTTGTAGCCAAACAGTGTAAGAACTCAACTATAGCCAACACAACCCTCAATACTACAACTATCTTCCCATAACACCATATATATACAACATATAGATCACATCCAGCCATATACAATGTATACTTCACAACTAATTCCATGAACAGTACATTTCTACATATTCTAGCTCAAATACTCATGTATTTCAACTTAGTCTAAGGTTAAGAGAAAACCTAGCCTAGCTGGATGACGATTCCTCGCGTCCTGAGTCAGTTCACTTAAGCTTTTCCCCTCTGAATTTCTTTGCAATGTTGCACAACTATCAAAAATACAATTCACAAGGTTAACACAGTCATATTGGTTGTAACATCTTGGAAAATGGGTGAAATGATATTAACTGGGCCTAAAATGAGGAAAGTGGGGTCCATGTCTAAAATGCCAAACCAACCCCTGTAAAATGATCCCTACATCACCCCAAGTCCATAGCTAGAAATTGAGCCCAAAATGAATCCTAGAAGATGGAGAAACGGTTCAAAAATGAAGTTGCATTTCTTATTGGAAAATATTTCTCATATAACTTCCTGGTCAAATTGCACAAAAATAAAGCTAATTTGACAAGATCCTTGTTACCATAATGTTTCTCTTAGACAATAGAATAATTTAGACATAGATTTCACTTAATTCTATTGAGAAATGAAATAGATATCGCAATGTAAAGTTTTCACTCAATTTTGATATACAACAAGCAAAAAAATGAAGATTTTACCTCGAAATACATGCCAAAATCAAATTCTGAAACAACCACAATGTTCCTTACGAAAATCCATACAATGTGGCCTTTTAAATCACTCAGATTGTATATAAATGCCAAAGTTATTGCAAGATGAAGTTGAGAGGAAAATGAATATACTTCCCTCGAAAACTAACCTTAAATATATATATATACATGCATGGCTGACATGACTTTGCCATGTGACAACGCTTGATCGCGCCAAGTGGAGACCTTAGAATTGGCTGTATCGCCTTACCCTTTTCAACAACCTTTCAATCCCTTTTTTACGTCATTACGAGCTCGTCGGACTCTAATTTTCGTAACGAACTATGTAACCATATGAATTTTAATGTTCCAGATCAACTGGTACAGTCAGAATTTCCAACGTAGCTTTCTATGATAAAAAGTGAGGGTTCCAATTCTTTATCTATAACTTTCAATGGAAAGCCCCCGGGGTCAAATCGTATCCAAAAGTCTCCGGTATCAAATGAGGGGTCATCCTAGATAACAACCAACATTCTAGAGATAACTGTGCTATCAAAATTCTCATTTGGGGGACAATTTCCGAGGGCATTGACTAAGTCAACTGTGTACTGGTTTTGGCGTCCAAATTGCAAGCCATGACATAGTTGTACCAGACATAGTCTTAGCCTAATTTGACCATTTCGGAGCTAATGGAACTATTATAATTCCACTGCGATCTTATTTACTAAGGCTTTACTCAAAAATTCATTTTACAGGTATAACATCCTGGTTAACTCAAAATCCTTATAACTCCTAAGTAAGCCAACCAGTAACCATCCCAACAGTCCTAACAAATCACCACTGGCCCCAGGACATTATCCACATGCTCAAATCAACACAATAACTACAAAACCATAGAAATGACCCAACGGGTCATTACAACATCCCCCACTTATAAGACTTTTATCTATGAAAGTACGAATACAAACATACCTACTAGCTCCAATCCACACCATTAGAATAACGATCATAAACACCATTTTGTATCCTATAATAGTTCTAGTGCCCTTTACACTATCCAGCAATATAGGGACCCATCTATATGTAATAACGAGTCAGTGCATTAGATACCTAACATGTCACCCACTAATACGCTCCTTGTACCTCTCTTAGTACCCTGATATCCATATTTCACTTCTCAAACATGGTCATCAATAGTTACGACAATTAGCCACCATTCGGTAGCAGCTACTAAATCAACCATTAGCAAGAACCGCAACTGTAGCAATAAGTGCCTATTAAGTCATCAAGTTCATACTACATAACATAGTATTCGACCCAACAAACACAAGTAGCCACTTATCACAACCATAATAGATCTGGTACAACACCTAGAATATCCACCATCAAAACCTCCTTTAACAATATTAGATGGTCATCTAACTCAACGAGGTCATACTGGAGTACATGTAAGTCACTGGAATACACACAGACATGATGTTAGTTGAACAAGCTAGAAGTATAGGGCTAACTCAGATGCAATCCGATCAACCCATATCAAAGCCTTAAAGGGCTAGTATATCAGCGCTAAGCTTACCCCTGCATTCCATCCGACGCAGCTCCTGTTAGGGGCGAAGCTGTCAGAACCATCCTTTCTCAAATCTCAAACTGTATCAATTGGCATCCATGGTCAGCATAACCCCAGGTGCTGACTCTGAGCTGTCTTCAGTCCATCCTGAATATCCCAGACCGCGGTTAAGGTGTTCTATAATAAGACTATACTATATGGGCCCAGCTTAGTAGGCTCAACCTAGCAAACTAATCCTCCCCCAGGGCAATATCAAAACCCAAGTCATCTGACAATATTGCTCGACCCACGTATCACAGTCCTGGAGAGTTACCATATCTGATCCCCTACTAATAAAATGGACCTTCCCTTACACCAATAACCCATACATGATAAAAGAAGCTCGGAACTCATACTCAGGTAAGTGAATGCATCTAACACTGTATATCCATAACCCAAGTACTAAATAATTTGGTAAAATGATCAACACTCTCACTAGCAAGCATAGCCAGGATTCTAGAAAACACAATCTCAGTCAGCCAACCATTATAACAAGTCGCCGGGGCAAGGTGGCCGACAACTCAATTGATAACGCAACATTATCCCAGTAAACAATAGACAACCCTACTAACCCCCTAGCATAACATTTATCTCACCATCCAGTTATCAAAGAATCGGGAGAACATCATATCAACAAAATCGTCATAATAGAATCATAACCATAGGGCACAAGGGGCACCAAGGGGTGTAACTAGTAATCGATCTCACAAATATGGTGTACACCAGCATCAAATTCCCACTCACTAGTCAAGTATCGAAATGACCATATACATAAATCATAGGGTATTTGCTTAAATTCAGCCTCCAACAGGGTATAATCGTAACATAGGTGATAATTACTTAGTGTTCCATTAGGTATAGCATAATCATCCACATTAGGAAACCTAAAAGGTCAAACCAACAACTAAATAATTGAATACAGATATAAAGAGAGTACTAATACTTACTATTACCTCACACGCAACTTATCTCGCCTTTGAAATCTCTATAGGAGTGCTTACAACCCACATAACATCTAACCAGTAGTAGATGTACAGATACACGTATCACAAGGTTCCAGTCCCAACTACATCTCCCATAGCATGATACATGTTATTACTAACCAAGGAATAGATCACGAAACCTATCTCTGAGATTCCCACAATCTCAATACCTATAGCCTCTCTATGCAGATGTCAAACTCAAGGGCATACAACCTCCACTTAATAGGCTCTGGGGACTACTCCCTAACTAGGACTGACGATGCAGCACTACCCCTACCCGAAGTCTGACCTCTGCGCACCATACACACGAAGGAATAAATGAAGCCAAATTCTTAGAAATTGAAAGACCATTGACACTGTGGCATCATCGAAATCAATAATACAAGAAGTTCCCTAAACATCCTGTAGCCTCTAGGAGATAAGCCACGAATATCTCCGCACCAATACACAAGACTCTACTAGACGATAGCTCTTTACAACTAAGACCAATGATCCTTAAGCTCTAATACCACCTTGTCACGACCCGATCCCATTCATAATGACACCTATTATATCCCACCTATATGCAATCGAATTACCCAATCCTAGGGTACCTATCCTAGCTCTCTAGTCATGATCATAACCAATATGATAACATAAATCACCGCAACCTACCCAGAATATGAAAAGTCAACTGTATAGAGAAATAATAGAAACAAGGACATACAAATACATATATACTAATAATATACAAATAAAGAGTGCTCCTACAAATACAACTCACTACGGTATAAGGCTAATATCTAGAAATAAGAGACGACTATCAATGGGAAGGAGACAACGAAGTATCTAAAGCTGTTGGTGCTCACCAATACTCTCTTGAGAGCTCTCAAAACCCCCAAAAGTCAAAGCCCATGACTAGAAGCTAGGCCTACACCATGAGGGAATGCAAACAATTGGGGTTAAGTACTAGAAAAAGGCACCCAGTAAGCATCGTAGGTCAACCTAGTGCAATAGCGAACATATAGAAAGCTCAAGTATATAAGGAGCTATAGCAGCATAGCAAAATAAACTCAGATCAAGCATAAGCACTCCATGAACCCTCAAAACACAATTAAACCAACCCAAGTTATTTTCCATGCTAAATAAACCAACCTAAATGATGAACAATAATAATTGAACCAACCCAAATGATGAACAATGATAATTGAACCAACCCAAATGATGAACAATGATAATTGAACAAACTTGAATGATGAGCAATGATAACGATCGATAAAGATTAACTAGGCCCATACCGCAACCATTCCTAAATGTGACATAATGTTGTACGTAGGTGCAAGACCCTAATATCTAAGCTTGAACTCCCCTTAATACCTCATAAGCCTAGAGGGTACATTTACACATAATTAGGGTGTGATTAGGTGTGTTGATCTACAAGAAACCAACTGGGACTCTGCCCCAACAGTCACATGTTAATCGTGTCTCTGACCCTGTATCAGCATATGGTACCTTATCTAAAATATACATGAATAAAAGTGGGATGTGTCCACCACAAAAGAAAGATTCTCCCACCATAAAAATGTAGTGTCTCAATTTAAAATATCAATCACAAGGCCTAGCCCCCAAGAAGGAATCAGTGGGGTCCTCGACCAAAAATATAACCAATGAGGTCCACGACCCAAAATCAACCAGGTTTCAGACCAAAAACAAATGGTAAGTCATATCTCTCTCTGAACAAATGGCACTATCTCAAACCAATAATGTAACCAATAGGGGGCCCCGATCCAACCATCAACAAGTACTCGATCCTCAAAATCGGCATCCGTAACCCATACATGATAAAAGACAAAATCGGCATCCGTCACCTAGCATCTAAGTTGGGGTCACCAGATACTCAGACTACAAGGTATGTCACCTAGTTATTAGACACCTAGACGTGGCTATCAGATCTCGACAATAGCAGGGAGAGTCATCTAGGACTTGGGGGATCAAAACAGTCAAAACTTAATCAACTAGTCTATCTGGATCTGGAACTCCAAAGTCATATCATGCCCAAAGTAAATGTAGGTGGCGACCCCCACAACAAAGGTATCCCACAATCTCAATACAACCCATATAATTGTAATTATCACCAACTCTTAAATAACAATAGATACCCAGCATGAGATAAAAAGAACAATGTACAATTAATATCAACAATGCATAAGAGTGTATATATCACAGATCATTATGAAGTCATACCCAACTAAGGCCAAGCATACCATAACCTCAATAACCACACGTACCCAGAATCAACATATGTGGCAATAATCATAACATAGGTAGCCCACACAATCTACCCAAGAAAATTCATGTCTATACCAGAACTAGGCCACAATATGGCATATAATTAATGACCTGTCACACAGCTAACATATCTTAGTAGCATTAGGCTACACACACTTATACACTTATGAGTCAAGTTAGGACACATGTCTATCCCATGGGATTAGCCCACATTCAGCCCTTACTTGGCCTCTTCTTTGGATAAAATAACTCATAGGATAACGTCGGTATAACCTAAGCTAAGGCCTAAGATGCTAGACAATCAAAAAATGCCACCTACCCAGAATCATATTATAGCCCAGCTACTACAAGCGATCTCGCCTATGGCAAACATATGCCGGCCAACTGATAAAGTGCACTTCTCTAAATAGGGTGCCAATACTCAGGACTAGACCATAGAGCCAGTGACTTACTACAAATAGCCTTGGGAAGCCCATAAGATATAGCCTGCACCTCGCTACTAGGATCACAGCCCCATCTCTATCCTTCTAGAGGCATAGTAGTAATATCTCTTGCATCATAGAACACGAGGCTCCCTTAGGAGTGCAACTATAATCTTTCCTAGAACATGGTATATTAATCATATCCCATTTCCATATTGGAATTTCTATACATTGCATATAACCTCCTGGCTTTTGGT
>DF362007.1:1321-22811 GCA_000787875.1 Solanum virginianum
GGATAAGAGACAACCTTTAGTTATACTGTGGGATCATGTACTTTATGTTCTTTTTATTACTTTACCTTTACTATATAATCTATGCACAACATGTAATATAAATGACTAGCTAATCAGTGGTAAATCTATATCAGGATCGGCCCTAGCTAGGCTTTTCCTTTAACCCCTTAGGCTACCCCCCGTGATAGGATCAACCCTGGCTAGGTGTTTCTTCCACCCCTCGGGTTACCACTCATCAGTAAGTAATATGCTTTACCTTTCAATTACTTTTGAGATAATTCTTTT
This sequence comes from Solanum virginianum, assembly GCA_000787875.1. Lineage (NCBI taxonomy): Eukaryota > Viridiplantae > Streptophyta > Magnoliopsida > Solanales > Solanaceae > Solanum > Solanum virginianum. The sequence goes on from DF362007.1 coordinate 1,607, forward strand.
GGTGGTCACAATATTGGAGCTGTAGGGCTATATATGTAGCATGTGACATGTAGATAATCATACAAGAAAATAGGACAATGAAAAGAGTACGTTACACAAATAATGAAATGTGTATGAGATGAAACAATTTGTGAACTCTATCTAGCAACAAGAACCTATGCAACTTGGTATCCACGTATGTATGTAAATTTGAAAGTGACTATGTATGGGAGCGAGCAGCCCAATCTCATAACAAACAACATACGGGCAGCAAATGGATAATTATAAATCCGAGCGTATTCTTTCAACCTTTCCGCCCCTAATCATATTTTCTAGTACATATTCTCACATAAATATCATGTGCAGCCTATTTTAGTGCTATAAAAGCCTTACAACAGACCACAAAGCACAACATATAACAATTATACACAACATACAAATGGGCGTCATAACGTTACATCCCTTCGCTACATTTTGATGTCGACGATTCCAAACCTGTTCCAACTTTAACTAAACAGTCCCCACCCTATGTACACATAAAACCGGTCCTAAAATTATTCAAAAATAGTCCTCAAAATAGGTGGATGACATGAGACCATAGTCCCTAATTAATCAGCCCACAAGTTCCTATTACGAGCACAATTACGATATCACACAAAAACTCACTTTCATGGACTGTAAAAATGGTACAGATGCCTTCATACATCATTATAGAACCAATACATATTAATAAAAGTAACCTCCCTTCATAATAAATCCAACCAAAAAGAGGAAAGCTTCCAAATACACAAGAAAAATGTACAATGACTTTTGGAACACATATTGTCCAACAATTTCAGTAAAAGTATAGTCAGCTTAGCCTCTTGTTTTACATAAGAAAACCATACTAAACACACAAGTATTCTTACTTACCTTTACCCACAAGGTGTAAGGCTTCTCTCAGAACCCTAAAAAGTCTCTTGCGGCTGCTTATAAAGTCAAGAAAGATTTGAGAGAAAACTTGCAAACAATCTGACTTTTTGTTCAAGTTTAAATGTCTTATGAGAGCTATTTTAAACCCTTTTTAAAGGGGGACTTTTTACAACATACTAAGTCATTTTTTGACTTACTTTACTAAGTTGATGATGCAGCTTCTTGCCCATTTCACTTGGGCCTTATTGGGTTCAAATTGATTGGACCTTGGCTGCCCACTTTTCCCTTTTCCCCTTACTTAGTTTTGGCCCAATTAGTGAAGTGGGTTGTGATGTACATGGGCCCTTTTATTCTTCATCTTGGGCTGTAAGTATAGTCTATTTATGATGCTAATACATAGGCTAAAGTTACACCCTTAATACGGACTTTATTCATAATCGTAATTGGGCAAATTCGACGTTGGGCCTCATCTCCATTTAGCTAGCAACTTTAAGCTAAGCAAGTAGGTGACTCAACTGCTAGCTTCCTAAGTCCTACAAGCACCTTAATCTGCTCTCTTTGTTTAGGGCCATGATCTCCTCAATTTGACTTAAAACTTATTGACACTTGACCCTATTTAGCGTTTGACATAAATATCGCCCTCTAATTTGATATTTAAGCACTTTTAAAAATTAGCGCTAATTTAAAAAGCCATATCATGTTTCATTTGCATAGTACTTGTATTATAAGATGTGGGCTGTTACAATTTACATGTCAATTGATAATATGATTATTAAGGGATTTCAAGTATGTATTGAATTCATGAAAAGTATCTATGATGTTACAAGTATTAAGTTAAGCCCTACTTCAAGATTTTTACCTCTTTTGAGCCATTCTTGTTAAAGAAAGGGTTCATATATGATTATGATCTACTCTCATGTTTCAAGTTAGGCTCACCATTAGAGGTCAAGAATGTTTATGAGATACTCAAGTCATGTGCTTACAAGCTATTCATGTAATGACTAAAGTATGATTATTTCAAGTATTATGTGGGATTATTTCAAGTATTTCGTGAAAAGCCATATCATGTTTCATTTGTGTAGTACTAGTATTATAAGATGTGGGGTATTACAATTTACATGTGAAGTTACTATATGATGATTAAGGGCTTTCAAGTATGTACTGAATTCATGAAAAGTATCTATGATGTTACAAGTATCAAGTTAAGCCCTAGTTCAAGATTTTTACCTCTTGTGAGCCATTCATGTTAAAGAAAGGGTTCATGATGATTGTGATCTACTCTCGTATTTTTAAGTTTGGCTCATTAGTAGAGGTCAAGCATGTTTATGAGCTACCCAGGTCATGTTCTTACAAGCTATTCATGTTATCATTAAAGCATGATTATTTCAAGTATTCCATGGGATTTGACTTAGCAAAGCATGTTTATGAGATACTCAAGTCATGTTCTTACAAGCTATTCATGTTATGACTAAAGTATGATTATTTCAAGTATTCTGTGGGATTAGATTTAGCACCAATGGATGAGATGTAGGCGTGGACTATCTTCAAGGATCCATACTCCTTTCCTCAAACTATGTTTTAGCACCACTAGATTGGATGTAGGCGTAGACTATCTTCAAATGTCTATACTTCTTTACTCAAACTATGTACCAACATAAGATTATACTTTACCCTTTCTATACTAGTAGATCCATTTATTGCGCTTTATCATGATATCTACCTCAAAATGTTATGGGTTCCCATAAGGGGGGTTACTTCTCCGAATTGGCACTAGCTCCCATAAGTTGAAATATGGTTTACCTTGGCAAGTAGACCACCTCTTTACCAATAAGAGTAATCATTGAAATTTGAAGTTGTAGCTTATTTGGTATTACTTTTATCTATTAGTATCTTCTTCCACATATCTATTATGTTCTATGCAACTTGAATAGTTTACAAGTTTGTTTTACTTCAAGTATTGATCATGCATGCCATATTGAGACTACACTTATCTATTGCTTATTATTATGCATTTTAAATATACTGGCTTATGTCTTATTGTATTGCATCCTGCATACTTAGTATATTCAAATGTACTAATGCATACTTTATTGCTCATGATATTACCATGTAGGGACCAGAGCACCTCTCGATCATCCTCCATGTGGCTAGTTGGGTACTTCGGAAGATAAGCTTTCATGAGTCTTCAAGTCCGAAAACACTATCTATGCTACTCTTACTATTGGAAATTTCTTTATATTAAACACTTGATACGATGAGGGTCAGTCCAAATAGTGTCTTGTCCCTTGCTCTATTCCATGTTAGAGGTGTTGTTGGATACTATGACATACTTATGCTTGAGTTTGACTCCTTAATGCTTTAATAATTATCAAAGACTTTCGTTACCTTTTTTATTATATCTCTTCTTGTTGTTTACATTCTTTTTGCGATCAAGGATATGTGATTAATAAACTATGAGGCTCTTTTGGGTCCCTTAGGGTTCCCATTCACAGTGTCACATTGATGTGCTGTCAAATTATGGCACATTTGATGCCTAAACAAAGGATTTTGCATGTTTTTAATGCGACTTTTTATGGTTTTTATGTGTTTTTGTGTTATTCTTGCAGAAAATACAATTTGGCATGATTTTGGGAGAAAATGTATAGATTTTGATGAAGTTCAGGACGTACGATCCACCCTACGAGTGGTAGCCCAAGCTATGAATCGTAGTGTGCCCTCGTAGACAGAAATAGTGTTCAAAAATTAGAAATTTGTAAAGTGAAGGTCAGTTATAGTAGGCTAACATACGAGTTGTAACTATCACTATGATTTGTAGGCGGGGGCTTCATAGCCAGGAACATTGTTGCTAAAATTTTGACCAAGAACTACAGCTAAAGACTACGAAAAGACACTACGTGAAATGACCCCAAAATGTGCCTCGAAAGTGTTCGGAGTCTTAATTTCCATATTTCTCAAAATTCATGCGTGATATTAAAAATTCAACTTTATATTTTTGTTTAGAGGGTCAAATTGAGTGGGAAATGGGTCTAACCCTGAGTTTAGAGCAACCATAGAAAAATTGGAAAATCACAAAAATGCAATTTCCAGTATGCATCTGCACTCCTAGCGCGACGCGCCAAGGGCATGCTACTGTGTATTTTGGTGGACTATTTTTCTATCTCGGTCTAAGACTTTTGGGTCTTGGGCCTAAGTGTTCCCACGTATGAAATTACCTATACTTAGCCTTATTTGACCCTTATATCATTCAAGACATTCCCAAATACTTTCACAAATAGTTAGACAAATATTTCACTACAAATTTCAAGTCCCAATACTCATTCAGAATGTGCTTACAAGCTATTCATGTAATGACTAAAGTATGATTATTTCAAGTATTATGTGGGATTATTTCAAGTATTTCGTGAAAAGCCATATCATGTTTCATTTGTGTAGTACTAGTATTATAAGATGTGGGGTATTACTTTTCCAAAGTCAAGGTATGTCAGTTTCTATCATGGGTTCCTTTCATCCATGATACCCAAACTTTTTTACCTAAACCTGCATGATTTAAAGTTGATTTACTCATGGGTATTACTTATTATGATATTCACTGCACACTACATTGGGTTTCATGAAATTCTTATTATTTTAAAATGTTTTGAGCTATTAATGTAAGATCTATTGTGAGATTTGATGAAAGATTTTGATGTATATTGCTTGAGGGTGTTGATAAGTATCTATTGATGGTTTTACATTGAATTTTCTAGGTATAATTCCACTCTTGAATTTCATGGTTTTACACTAGCATTACACACCCACCAAGTGTTTGACAAAATGCCCGATTAATGTATTTTGAAAAATTGAAGGTCCAATGCATTTCTTATAAGTTGAATGACTTTATGACGATGACAGGAACATATGTATACGATATTCTCCTATATAGTATTTGAAAGTGACCATGCCTTACTCGTGGGATTAAGAGCTAGGGTAACCATATTGAGGGGTTTGTACCTTGATACTAATCAAGGGGTTATGCCTTGATAACTGGATTGAGGGGTTAGTACCTCAATCACCAGGGGTGGTAAGGTTTGACTATCTACCAACCAATCAAGTGGTTCATACCTTGGTAACCAGGTTGAGGGTTAATTCCTCAATAACCATGGGGGGCAAGGTACCACGATCCACCAACCAACCAAAAGGGTTTGTACCTTGGTAACCTACAGGTTTTTATAATTGAAATGACCCCAAAAATGCTAAAAAATGTGCCTCGAAAGTGCCATGAATCGTAAATTCCATATATCTAAAAATCTAATTGTTATTTCAAAAATCCAACTTTATATTCTTATTCAAGTGGTCAAATTGAGTGGGAAATGGGTCTAACCCCAATTTTTAAGCAAACAAATCAATTTATTAAATTTCAAGGAGTGCTGAAAATAGTGAGGTTTCACGTCACTTCCTCGATGTGCCACTGCCTTATTTTGTGACTATTTTTTTAGTTCGGTCCAAGACTTTTATGTGTTGGGTCTAAGTGTTCCCAAGTATGTTTTTACCGATACTTCGCCATATTTCACCCTCATATCATCCTAAAAACATTTCCCAATACTTACCCAAATACTTAGCCATATTTTTCACTCCTAAATTCAAGTCCCAAACCCTGATCCGGAACTAAGGATTCGTTCAAGGTTCTTCTTCAAGCTTCAAGTCTTCATCTCTAATTTTCACCAAGTTCATCTCCAAGCTAAGGTATGTGGGTTACTTTCATGGGTTCCTTTCACCCATATGATGCCTAAGCTTCCTTTTATTACAAATTGCATGATTTAAAGGTGATTAATCATTGCACACTATGTTTGAGCATATGAAATTGTGACTGTTTTACTATTTTTTGATCTATGAATCTAAGATCTATTAATAGGATTGGTGAAGGGTTTTGATGTCTATTGCTTGAGGGTGTTACCAAGTACCTATTGAATCTTTTACCTTGAATTTACTAGTATGATTTCACTCTTGAATGACATGGTTTTACACTAGCATTACATACCCTCTAAGTGTTTGATAAAATATTTGAATTTGGTTTCTTAAGGAATTGAATATTTGAAGCATGAGATATGATATGAATGACTATATGATTATGAAAAGAGCTTGTGTATATGGTATAATCTATATATAGTGATACATTAGACCATACCCAATCTAGGTAACCTAGTTAAGGGGTTAATATTTCAAACACTAGGGTGGTAGGTGAGATTGCCACTGACCTAGTTGAGGAGTTTGTACCTCACACACCATGGTGGTAGGTGAGATTGCCACTAACCTAGTTGAGGCATTTGTACCTCACACACCAGGGTTAGGGGTGCAATCATCACTAACCTAGTTGGTGGATTTGTACCTCACACGCCAGGGTGATAGGTGAGATCATCATCAATCTGCAAAGGGGTTTGTACTTTGCAAATCTTGCATGATCTCTTCTACACATACGATATCCTATACAAGCATCAATTACTTAAGCATGTTTTACTTAAGTATGATGATATATGTCATGTTGTTATATTATGCCTATTTTTTATTGTTATGTTTTGATTATGATGCCTATGACTTGGTGCATTGTATCCCACATACTTAGTATATTCAAACATACTAATGCATACTCTTGCCTACATGATATCACCATGTAGGAACCTGTGCCTAAGTTGATCATCCTCCTCCTCCACGTGGCTTGGTCGGTACTAATGAAGCTTGTTGGTGAGTCCTCCACTTCGGGGACCATAGTCTATGTTGCTCTGTGGCTAGTTTGGTACTACTCAAGCTGGTTGGTGAGTCCTCTATCCCGGGGATGTTTATCAATGTTTCTCTTATCATATATTGAGGTACTCTTCTTTATGTTCTATTTTGACTATGAAGGTAAGCCTGGTTGCTTTGTCTTACCCCCACTCTTATCTATGTAGTAGAGGTATTTGTTTGACATGCTATGTATCTATGATATGAGCTTTGACTCTTTGTCTCTTGATTACTCCTTGCCCCTATTCATACTCTTTATGTATTTTATATATTCCCGCGAGCAATGGTGTGTAATGATAAGTTAAGAGTCTTGCTTCGGGTTTCTTTGGGTTATCCATTCATCATGTCACATCTAAGCCCTAGGTTTGGGTCATGATAAACTTTGTATCAGAGCACAAGGTTGATAGATCCTCAGAGTCTAACACACCATGTTGATTAGATTCTTATTCATGATTTTGAAGCATGCCATGACTATGAATAAGAGGCTATGAGGAATTTTAGGAAATATTTCCTTTCTTTACGTCCTAATTCTTGCTATAGAGTTATGGTAAGTTTTTCCCCCTAATGATTGTTCTTTTCTATGCTAGATCATGTCTAATACTCAAGAAAGAAGGGGTCGAACCTCCAAGAAAGAACCTATCAATAGTGAGCTCTGGGATGCTATCACTATGCTTGCCTAAGTTGTAGCCAACCAAGTCAATCAAGGGGCCCAAGCTCCTCATGCTACTACCTTGGAAGCTAGGGTAAATGACTTTATGAGGATGAATCCTCCGGTGTTCTATGGGTCAAAGGTGGATGAAGATCCACAAGAGTTCATTGATGAGGGCTACAAGATTTTGAAAATAATGGGTGTTGGGCCAAATGAAAAGGCAGAGTTCGCGTTGTACCAACTCAAAAGGATAGCCTAAATATGGTATGATCAATGGAAGGGGGAGAAGGGAAATGGTAATGTGGTACTTTGGGAGGAGTTCAAATTGGCTTTTCTTCATTGGTTTTTCCCTCTTGAGCTTAGGGAAGCTAAGTTGGTGGATTTAATGAACTTGAAATAAGGTGCTATAAGTGTGAGGGAATATACCCTCAAGTTTAATCAATTTTCTAAGTATGCTCCTCATTATGTGGCCGATCCTAGATCTAGGAAGAATAAGTTTGTGATGGATGTCTCTGACTTGGTGAGTGAACAATGTCGATCCAGCTTTCTAATTAGTGACATGGAATTAACCCGATTAATGATATATGCTAAGAAAATGGAGGAAGAAGAGAGGTTATGAGGCCAAGAGGGCCCCTTTTGTGGGTAAATTCCAAAGGGGAGGTCGGCTACATCAATGATAAGGTTCTACTCATGCTACTAAAAGGGGATTTGCCAATACCTTCCCTAGGACTCAAGAAGTTGGTGGTGTGGCTCCTATTGGTGTGTGCCCTAAATGTGGAGGGAGTCATAGGGGCCCATGTTTGAAAGGTTTTAATGCATGCTTTGAATATGGGGAGCTTGGTCACAAGAAGATGGATTGACCAAGGAACCATTGCAAAGGCTAGGGTGCAAGTACGGTTCCATTAGGTAGGGTTGTTCATCAAGGTTGTGCCCCAAGGCACAATTGGTTTTATGTTGTATAAGGGAAGCAATTGGTTGGTGAGGTTCTTCACGTCATTACCGGTATGTTAAAAAACTTTGACTTTGATGTATATGCTTTGGTTAATCCGGGTGCCACTCTTTCCTTTGTTACCCCTTTTGTTTCTAAAAAGTTCCATCTTAACCCCGAGTTGTTGCATGAGACATATGAAGTGTCTACTCCTATTGGTGCATCTATCGTTTCTAGGAATGTTTATAGAAGGTTTCCTATTTGTATCTTGCATAAAGGGTCACCTTGTGATCTTGTTGAGTTAGACATTGTTGACTTTGATATCATTCTTTGGATAGATTAGTTGCATGCATACTATGCTTTTATTGATTGTAGAACCCGTAGGATCAAATTCCAATTCTCAAATAAACTCGTTCTTGAGTGGGATAGTCAAGATATGGTGGTCAAGGGTAGATCCCTCTCTTGCATTAAAGCCCATAAGTTGATCTCTAAGAGGTGTTTGTACCATCTTGTGAGTGTTAAAGATGTGGAGTCCGAAGTCCCTTCTATAGAGTCAGTTTTGATTGTAAATGAGTTTCTTGATGTCTTCCCAAATGACCTTCTCGATGTTCCTCCTGAAAGGAAAATAGACTTTGGTATAGACCTCCTCCCCGATACACAACTCATTTCTATTCCCCCTTACTGTATGGACCTGGTGGAGTTGAAGGAACAATTGAAAGATTTGTTGGAAAAGGGATTTATTAGACCTAGCGAATCACCTTGGGGTGCTCCGGCATTGTTTGTGGAAAAGAAGAATGGGTCCCTTAGGATGTGTATTGACTACTGACAACTCAATAGGGTCACTATAAAGAATAGGTATCCTCTTCCAAGGATTGATGATTTATTTGACCAATTGCAAAGGGCTAGCCATTTCTATAAGATTGATCTTTAGTTCAGGTATCATCAAGTGAAGGTAAGGGAGTGTGATATTTCCAAGGTGGTCTTTCAGACTAGATATGGGCATTATGAGTTTGTTGTGATATCTTTTGGGTTGACTAATGCACCGGCCATCTTCATAGACCTTTTTAATAGGGTCTTCAAACCCTACCTTGATTTATTTGTTGTGGTCTAAATTGATGATATATTGATCTATTCACATAGTATGGAGGAGCATATGGGTTATTTGAGGGTCATGTTGCAAAGATTAAGGGAGGAGAAATTGTATGCTAAGTATGAAAAGTGTAATTTTTGTTGAAGGAGGTTGCATTCTTGGGTTAGTAGTATAGTATTTTTAGTTTTCTTCACTTCAAATTGCAAACCCCCTATTCTGGAGAATACAGCCAATTGATACTTGAAATAATTATTAGTGAGTCAATACAGTCAACCTCGTATTCCCTATAAATTCGACCCTAGCCTCTGGTTTGGTTAATACTTGGCTGCGACCACTTCACTGTTGGAGCATGAACATCCCACGTCTAGGCCCTAGGCTTTTGTCATGACAGCATCAAAACGACTTCTTTTGAAGACTTGTATGGCTAGAGATGTAGATCACCCACACGTTGATTTGATTCTATTATGGTGGATAGCTTTGATAATGACTTGCTTAAATATGCCATGGAGCAAGTTCATCTAATTCAGAGTCAGTTATAGAAGAATAATGTAGATAGATGTGGTCGACCTGTAAAGTTCATAGAGGGTGACTCGATTTGGTTGAGGATCTCCCCCTTCATAGGTTTGGGAAGAACGACATGTGTAGTCCTAGGTATAGTAGTACCTTTGAGATATTAGTGCGAGTGAGGAAGGTGGCCTATAGATTAGATTTACTATCATGATCCGAGCCTAGGGCATAGACGTGTCACGACAAATGGGAACTCGAAGGTACCCCAAAGCAGCCTTTTAGCAAATCATTTACATATAGTTGGTCATGGAAGCAATTGAACAACAACAATAGAGAATAAATAAGGATAAAGGGACTATGGGGAGTCTTTTATAGCATAAATCATAAAGAGTCAAATATCGAGCATAATTATATCACTTGCCCAACAACACCTCCGAATATAGACCTGAGCGGGGGCTAAGACACTTTCTAAGCTCACCCTCATAGTGTAAAGAGTTCTATATTAAGAAATCTCAAAGGCAAGAGTATCATAGCTAATGTCCCCGAACTTTGAGGACTCACTAATAGCTTATCTTCAAATATGTCACAACTAGCAACGGGGAGGTTGATCATGAGGAGCTCTGGTTCCTACATGATAACATTATATAGGCATAGAGTATGTGTTAGTACATTTGAATGTAGTAATTATGTAGGATGCAATGCAACAAGAGATAGGCAACATAATCAAAATGCATAGACATAGGCAATGGATGGTATAATAGTAATGTCACATGCATGATGAATTCTTGAAGTAAAACATGCTTGTATAGAACATATTACATGTTTAGGAAGAGACAATCATCATAGACCAAGCAAACTAGTACTTGGAATCCAAGGCATACTACCCCCTTGGGAAGTAATTAAGGAATCTATCTGTCAATTGGTGGATAGGCATACCACCCCGCATCAAAGTGATTGAGGAATCTACCCCTCAATTGGTAGATGGGCTTACCACACCCCATCAAAGTGGTTACGGTATATACCCCTCAAAATGGTAGATCTGTATACCACCCCCTATCAAAGTTGTTAAGGTATATACCTCTCAACATGGTGGATGGGCATACCACCCCCATCAAAATGGTTGAGGCACATAACCCCCTCAACTAGGTGTGGTCAACTTACAATACTATAGATACTTTTCATGAATCAATACATACATACATTCATTTCATCATCATAAAGTCACTTGACTCATAGGCCATGCAGTAGATCATCAGTAACTCAAGAACCCTTAATAGGACATTTTATCAAATACTTGGTGAGTGTGTAATGCTAGTTCAAAATCATACAATTCAAGAGTAAAATCATGTAAGAAAACTCAATGTAAATCAACCCACAAACAATTGGTAACACCCTCATGCAAGATACATTGAAACCCTTCATCAAATCTCATTATAGAACATAGGTTCATAGCTCAAAACATGCTTAAACAATTTGCATTTCATGAAACCCCAACATAGTTTATAATCAAATTCATAGTAAGAAGTGCTCATAGATAAACCAACTTGAAAACATGTAATTTACATAAAAAGGAAGGTTGGGCACCATGGGTGAAAGGACCCAATGGTTGAAACCCACATACCTCAACTTTGGAGATTTTCTTGACGAAGATTTGAATGAGAACTTGAAGCTTGAATGACTTTCTTGAATCTTGAAATGAGTTTGCAACACTTGAATTTGGGTGGAATATTTGGCTAAGTGCTAGAGAGGGTTTTGGGGAACATCTTGAATGATATGTAGTTGAAAAATGACTAAGTATAGGTATTTTTATGCATAGAAAGGCTTGGACCCAAGATCCAAAGGTCTTGGACTGAAATAGGAAACTGGAGCAAAATTAATACTGGTCCGCCCCTTGCCTCGTCACTCCAGGGGCGTGGCTCGATTATGTTTTTCGTCAACTTTGGAAAATCAAATTTTGATACAATTGCTCTAAAATTGGGGTAATGCCCAATTCCCACTCAATGTTTCCCCTGATCACGAATATAAAGTCAGATTTTCGATATCATGCATGGATTTTGAGATATATAAAAATTATGAATTTGGGCATTTCTGAGGAATATTTTTGGCACTTTTTGGGGCAATTCAATATCTCTCCCTTAGGTAAATGCATCCTCAAATATCAAAGAAATGTATATGAGAGAAGTAATCAATATAATTTTAGCCCACCACCGGAATGCAATAAACTCAATAAAACATCATTTCCAAAAATCCCCAACATAAGTGTCAAAATCACCATGAACTTCTCAACATAAATATGAATGCATGCAAATGAAATAAGGGCTGAAACTTAAGACTTGAAGTCACATAGGAGACTTAAATTAGTACCTTAGGCTTGAGTAAAATGGAAGAGATAGGGATGTAACTTTTGTATGTCCGCCTCGGCTTCCCATGATAACACCCATAACATCAAGAGGTACAATAGCACTTGGGTAACCCACACACTTCCTCATTATAGACACATAGAAGACCGGATGAACCATATTCATGTCATTGGACAACTCCAACTTATAGGCCACCTTACCAATCCTCCTCAATACTCTATAAGGGCCCACAAATATTAGACTCAATTTACCCTTTTTACCAAAATGAACCACATCCTTCATGGGTGACACCTTCATGTATACCCAATCACCAATCTTAAATTCAAGATCCCTTCTCCTCACATCGCCATAGGACTTTTGTTGATTTTGGACTGTTTTCAACCTTTCCCTTATCATCCTTACCTTCTCCATGGCCTCCATAACCAGATTCGAACTTAATTAAGCTGTCTCCCACACCTCAAACGATCTAATCGGGGATCTAAAATATCTAGCATAGATAGCCTAAAAAGGAGCCATACAAATGCTTGAACGATAAATATTATTGTAAGCAAACTCAATGAGTGGAAAGTGATCATCCCAACTATCCTTGAACTCCAAAACACAAGCTATAAGCATATCATCAAGAGTTTGGATAGTTTTTTTGGCTTGGCTGTCTGTTTGAAGATGAAATGTCGGATAAGCTTTACCTTGGTACTAAAACCTCTTTAGAAGGACCTCTAAAAGTGATAAGTGAATTGAGTACCACGATCTGATATGATAGACAAACTAGGCTTAACCTTGGTACCAAGACCTCTTTGGAAGGACCTCCAAAAGTGAGAAGTGAATTGAATACCACGATCCGATATGATAGACAAAGGCACCCCATGTAATCTAACCAAATCATGAATGTACAACCTAGTATAACCTTCGGCACCATAAGTAGTCTTAACCAGTAGGAAATAAGCCAACTTTGTCATACTATCAACCATAACCAAAATAGAATCAAAATGCTTTGTAGTCTTAGGCAACCTGACCACAAAATCCATATAGATTTACTTGCACATCCAAGTAGGAATCTCAATATCTTGGGCTAGGCCACTCGTCCTTTAATGCTCGGCTTTCACTTGTTGGCAATTATGAGAACCAAATAAAAACTTAGCAAAGTCTCTCTTCTTACCACCACACCAAAACACTTTCCTCAAATATCTATACATATTTGTAGAACTGGGAGGATAGAATTGGAAGAATTATGAGCCTTATATAAAATCTTCTCTCTCAAGTCATCAAAACTAGGCACATATAACCTACCTTGGTACCTAAGGGCACCATCTCCCTCTTGGAGAAAACATCCACTTTCCCATCTCTTATCAAGGCCTTTAACTCTAACAAGGTGGGGTCAAGATCTTACTTTGCCTTCACCTCCTACATAGCCCTTGAAGTTCATCAAAAAGATCATCAATCCTTGGTAGAGGATACTTATTCTTTATGGTAACCCTATTAAGTAGTCAGTAATCAATACACATCCTAAGAGAACTATCCTTCTTCTTCACAAACAACACTAGTCCACCCCAATTGTACTGGCTAGACCTATCAACAAATCCCTCAATTGATCCTTTAACTCCTTTGGGCCCATACTGCAAGGGGGAATAGAAATGGTTTGAGTATTGGGAAGGAGGTCTATACCGAAATCTATTTCCCGTTCAGGAGGAATATCAGGAAGTTCACTAGGAAAGACATCTAGGAATTCATTAACCATCGAGACCAACTCTATAGAAAGGACTTTCTACTTAATATCCCTAACACTCACAAAAAGACAGAGACACCCCTTAGAAATCAACTTTGACCTTTAATGCAAGAAACGAATCTACCCTTAACCACTACATCATGACTCTCTCACTCAAGAACAGGTTCATTAGGGAATTGGAATTTGACCCTACGGGTTCTACAATTAAAAAAGATTGTATGCATGCAACTAATCCATCCCAAGAATGACATGAAAATCCACCACATCTAACTCAACAAAGTCACAAGGCTATAATTTATGTAAATTAAAAATGGGATAATTTTTATAGACCCTTCTAGCAATAATGGATGCACCAACAGGATTAGACACCTCATATCGGTCACACAACAACTTAGGTTTAATATGAAACTTTTTGGTAACAAGAGTAACCAAATAAAGAGTGGCACCCAAATCTATCAATGCATACACATCAAAATCAAAGACATTTAACATACCGATGATGACATCGAGCACCTCATCTACCCCATGCCTCCCTTGATGAGCATAGAACCGATTGTTTCTTGAAGCACGACCTTGTAGAACTCCTTTTCCTCTAGAACCCGTATTTCACCTTGTGGACGAATATCCTTACCCTTGTTCCTATTTCGAGGATAATTGATCACCTTATGACCCACTTCACCACACCCATAACAAGCATTAGTATCCTTCAAACATGGGCCATTATTGCCTCTACCACATTTTGGGCACATGGCATTAGGCATCACACCACCACCAACTTGGACTTGGGTTGTCATTAGCAAACCTCTTATCAGGAGCATTGGAAGAACTTTGGCTTTGATAAAACTGGCCACTCTTGGAATTTTGGAACCTACTTTCAAAATGGCCCCTCTTGGCCTTACCTATTCTCTTATTTCTCAACTTTTCCCCCCTTATTGTTTGACATAAGTCATGAGATAGGACAAGTCCAAATCACCTATCAACATGGCAGCATGATACTATTCACTTACCAAGTCGGACACACCCATCACAAACTTGTTTATCCTAAACCTTGGCTCGACCAGCAATTAGGAGCATATTTAGAGAATTGGTTGAGCTTGAGGGCATACTCCCTCACACGCACAGACCCTTGTTTTAGATTCATGAATTCCATCATTTTTGCCTCTCTTAGATCAAAAGGGAAGAACCTATTAAGATATACCGCCTTAAACTTCTCCCAAAGGATCACATTGTTGTTCCCCTTCTCCTCCTTTTGTTGAGTAAACCATATTTGGGCCACCCCTTTGAGTTGGTAGGCCGCCAACTCTGCTTTCTTCTCTGATCTAACACCCATAATAAACAATACTTTATACACCTCATTAACAAATTCTTGAGGATCCTCATCCACTTTGGACCTATGGAACTCCAGTAGGTTCATCCTCATAAAATCCCTCACTCTAGATGCCGGGGTAGGAACACGAGGGGCTTGGGCTCCTTAGTTGATTTGATTAGTCATAGCTTGAGCTAGCATGGCAATAGCATAATGGAGCTCTTAATGAGTTGGTTGTTCTTCGTGTGTATGAGCTCTTCTTCCTTTTGGGATAGGCATGATCTAGAATAGCAAAGAACATTTATTAGGGGAAAACCTTACCTTAACTCCTATAGCTCGATGTAAATCAAGAAGAAGGGAAACTTTTTCTAAAAGGCCTCATAGCCTCTATCTCGTAGTCGTGGTACATTTTACAATAAAGAATAAGACTCTAATCAACGCAGTATGTTTGATGCTGAGGAATATTAGCAACCCAATGCTCTGATACAAAGGTTGTCACAACCCAAGCCTAGGACCTAGACATGACACGACGAATGAAAACCTAAAGGGACCCCAAATAAGCCTTTTAGCATATCATTTACACATCCTTGGTCATAGAAGCAGTCGAACAACAACAAGGGAGAATAAATAAGGATAAAATGACTAAAGGGAGTCTTATATAGTATAAATCATAAAGAGTCAAATCTTGAAGCATAATTATATCACTTGTCCAACAACATCTCTAAATATAGATTTGACCGGAGGCTAAGAAACTTTTCGGGCTCATCCTCATAGTGGAAAAAGGTCAACATCAAGAAATTATAAAGGCAAGAGTACCATAGCTAATGTTCCTGAACTTTGAGGACTCACCATTAGCTTATCTTCAAAGATGTCACAACTAATCACAGGGAGGATAATCGTTAAGAGCTCCAGTTCCTATATAGTAACATCATGTAGGCATAGAGTATGTGTTAGTACATTTGAATGTACTAGGTATGTAGGATGCAATGCAACAAGAGATAGGCAACAAAGTCAAAATGCATAAACATAAGCAATAGATAAGTATAATAACAATATAGCATGCATGATCAATGCTTGAAGTAAAACATGCTTGTATAGAACATATTACATGTGTAGGAAGAG
This sequence comes from Solanum virginianum, assembly GCA_000787875.1. Taxonomy (NCBI): domain Eukaryota; kingdom Viridiplantae; phylum Streptophyta; class Magnoliopsida; order Solanales; family Solanaceae; genus Solanum; species Solanum virginianum. The sequence goes on from DF362007.1 coordinate 17,937, forward strand.
ACAATCATCATAGACCAAGCAAACTAGTACTTGAAATCCAAGGCATACCACCCCCTTGGGAGGTGATTGAGGAATCTACCCCTCAATTGGTAGATGGGCGTACCACCCCTATCAAAGTGATTGTGGAATATACCTCTCAATTGGTAGATGGGCATACCACAACCCATCAAAGTGATTGAGGAATCTACCCCTCAATTCGTAGATGGGCATATCACCCCATCAAAGTGTTCAAGGTATATACCTTTTTACATGGTTGATGCGCATACCACCTCCTATCAAAGTAGTCAATATATATAGCCCTCAACATGGTAGATGGGCATACCACCCTCCATCAAAGTGGTTAAGGCATATCACCCCATTAACTAGGTGTGGTCAACTTACAACACTATAGATACTTTTCAAGAATTCAATACATACATACATTCTATTCATCATCATAAAGTCACTTGACTCACAGGCCATGCATTAGATCATCAATAACTCAAGAACCCTCAACCGGATATTTTATCAAACACTTGGTGGGTGTATAATGCTAGTTTAAAATCATGCAATTCAAGAGTAAAATTATGTAAGAAAACTCAATGTAAATCAACCCACCAACACTTGGTAATACCCTTATGCAAGATACATTGGAACTCTTCATCAAATATCTTCATAGAACATAGGTACATAGCTCAAAACATGCTTAAAAAATTGACATTTCATGAAACCCCAAGCTAATTTATAATCAAATTCATAGTAAAAAGTACTTATAGATAAATCAACTATAAAATATGCAATTTACATAAAAAGAAAGGTTGGGAATTACGGGTGAAAGGATCCAATGGTTAAAACCCACATACCTTTAATTTGGAGATTTTCTTGATGAAGATTTGAATGAGAACTTAAAGGTTTGATGAATTTCTTGAATCCAGAAATGAGTTTACACACTTGAATTCGGATGGAATATTTGGCTATGTGCTAGAGAGGGTTTCATGGAATGTCTTGAATGATATGAGTTTGAAAAATGGCTAAGTATAGGTATTTTTATGCATAGGAAGGCTACCCAAGACCCAAAGGCCTTGGACCAAAACAAGAAACTGGAGCAAAAATAATAATGGTCCGCACCGTAGCCGCGTTGCGGCAAGGGCGCATATCAATTATGTTTTTCATTAACTTTGGAAAATCAAATTTTGATAAGGTTGCTCTAAAATCGGGGTTATACCCATTTCTCACTCAATTTTACCCCCTGATCAAGAATATCAAGTCAAATTTTCTATATCATACACTGATTTGAGATATATGAAAATTACGAATTTGGGACATTTTTTAGGAACATTTTTGGACACTTATTGGGGTGCTTTATTAGCTATCTAGTTTATCTTTAGTGTATCAGCTATTTCATGTCTCTATGGTACAACATTACATTCTTAACGAATCTCATATGATTCTCTAGATTGAGCGGAGTTGGGTCCAGATTTGGCCTGTGAAGAGAAGCCACAAGTAGGTTAGGAAGTTCAGGAGTAAGGAGATAGCTTCAGTAAAGGTTAAGTGACAGCCTGTAAAAGAGGCTACTTAGAAGATAGAGTCTGATATGCAAATCTGCTACCATCATCTTTTTAAGACTTCAGGTACATCCCTTGCATTATCTTTTTGGATGAACATGGATTTTAGGGATGGATGATGTAATGACCCTTTAGGGCACTTTTGTCATTTCTAATAAAATTACCATTTTATACCTCTCGATAGCTTCCCTGAGACATCTTTGATTTATTTTGAAAGCTGATTTTTGAAATTCCTATAAAAAGATGCATTTTTTTAAAGAAGTGAGTTTTGGACGCTTAAGTTGCCAAAGTTTGAGTTTTTGAGTCTTTTAGAGATCCAACTCTCGAAATAAAATTTTGCCAATTCCATTAGTTTCAACATATGAAAATTGGTCTAGGAGAGTTGTCTGAAATCAGTTTGGAGTTGTTATGTGAATTTAAGGTTTGAAGTTGGAATTTGAAATAAAGTTCTACTTAGGTTTGACTTGGATTAATATTTGGAGTTTCGGCACTTCAATATGAATTCAGATAATTTTATTGGTTTCAAAAGGTTATTTTAGTGCCAAAATGAGTTTTGTCATAATTTTTAGGTGTTTCGATAGCATTTTAGCATTTTAAGTGGCCTAAACTAGTTTAGTTGTGAGTTATCAAATTTCAGGTCGAGAAGACCTCGAATTCAAGTCTGGTGATTCTGTCGAGTCTAGAATATTAAAATTAATATGGTTATATATCTTGTTTGTGCATATAAAATTTTGAATAAAATTCAAGGGTTTGTTCTGTAAATTATGTGTTATTTGTGTGTTATCATCTAGTGCTTCAAGCACTATGCTTCGTGTTTGTAGCCCTTATTAGTGTTCGCATAGTGTACATCAATCGCCCTCCGCGTTTTTGGAGCATTGACTAGGTGAAATTTGCATTCGTGAAGCACAAGGTCAGTAACCTCCTTGTTGACTGTGCAGTCTCTGCGTTTGCAGAGTGCCTTTGACCCCTGAAACATATCCCACTTAAAAATTTCAAGTTTTGTTATTTTTCTAACAATTATAACTTTTCAAGCTCGGGTTTGGGAGATATTTGAAGGGATTTTCATGGAGAATCAATTAATTAAGTTTTTTTCAACTTTTTTCTTCAATTTTCATTGAATAATTCATGATTTCAATATCAAATTGAGGGTTTTAATTGTGAAAAATTAGGCAATTTAATGAACTTGGTGTCCAAAATAAAAGTAATTATTATGGAGTCATTTCCACTTCTTTTGAAATGGTTTTCGCCATTAGGTTTCTAAAAACTCAAGTATAATTTCAATGTAAAAATTTTCAAATTTTCAACCCATTTTTTGTATTCAAATTTTTGAACATTTTATCCCTTTTCTTGAATTGCTTGAGTTTAGTGTCATTGGCTTCAAACTATGTTTGTAAATTTATTTTTGAATAGATTGTGGCGCTTTCGAGTACAATCTGAATGAAAAGTTGAACCTTGTATCACCTAATTGATTGCTTGAAATCAAATATGAAATTATGTGAAATGTATTAGGGAATAACATGAGACATTGATATAGTAAAGCATTACTTAATATGTTGAGTTGGAAATTTTCATGGAATATGATATAAGTGTTGTGAGTTGGATATTGATGAATGATGATGTCTTTGTTGAGTTATATTGGACATCATCTTGATTGATATATATATATATATATATATATTGGTCTTATGTGATTTCATACCGCATTCACATATCCTTCATTTATGTGTTTATTTGCATTTGGATTGCAGAAATGAGATGAAAGAGAGACATTGATTTTTGGGATTGAGATCTATATTGGTTGAGGTTATTGAGAGAGATATTGCTATTTGGGATTAAGGTTTCTATAGGTCATGTCGATGTAACATTCTGGTGTGTGCTATTTCCGAGGTCATTTTTGGTAGTAGAGGTAATATTTGTACTTGATTATTTTACTGAGGTCACTTTCGGTGGGCACATGGTCTAAGTGATACCCCCATAGGTTCCGACTTGAGTTGATCAATGAATGTGCATCGTAGGACAGACATGCATTATGATTATCTAACATTGCATTTGTATCATATTGCACTTCACACATGGTTACATTGTGAATAGATTATTTGAGTTTCTTGTTAATGCTTATATGTTATGAATAGAACTTGTTGTTCATCCTATTTCCTTTAGATTATGACTCTTATTAAATTGTGTACTATAGATGAATATGTCTAAATATGAGTAAATGTTGTACTTAAGATGAATAAGCCTAAATATGAGTAAGTGTTATATATGTTGTGTCTACTGGATTTTCCCGCGTGCAGGATTGTAGTTTGGAGATATGTGGTTGGGATAAAAAGAGTACTTATGTTCTTTATTGCTTTATTAGGATTAGAATTCATTTGTTAGGTGCCATGTTATTAGATACTCACCCTTGTTTCTATACTTGTGTAGTTATTGAGCCCAGTACCTCTTGATCTTTCATTCTTGTTGACTGAGCTTTGAAATAGTTTGGAACGCAACAGTCAATTTTCTTCGGTGTATCTTCATATTTATGTTATCGATTGTTCTTGTTCTATTTGAGAAACAAAGATGTTAAGACTTGTACTTATTTCTTTAAGTTCTGTTATATTAGAGGCTTGTACACGTGACATCAAGTTTTGAGATGATTTTTAGACTGTGATGTTCCTACCGTATTCTTATTGTCTTCCTTTTTAGATTGTATTATCTTTTATCTTTTGCATTTCTTTGTTTATTGATGTTTAGTTTAACTTGCGTCAGTGGGTTAATGTCAAGTGCCATCACACCCGATTCTAGGTTGTGACACATGTCCACATATCCATCTAAGCATCCTTATTTTCATAAATTTCAACTTCTGCATATGAATTTTATTAACTGATCAACATCTCCAAACAACATAGCTGATCTAACAATCACTTTGTAAAATTTTCATTATTTTATAATAAAATATTTATATATTTTTAATCAATATATATCTAACATGAATAAAAATTACTAAATTCTCTTAAACCTACTAATTATATGTTGTCCTTTACATCCGCTCCAACCCTTTACAATTTACATGAACAAAGGAGAAAAAAAAAGAATCAAACAAGATAAATATTAAAGCAAAATAATTTCAAACCACATTTCTTGTAAAAAGCAAACACACATTTCTTGTAAAAGCAAAAAATACAAACCAATACTTGTAAAAAGAAACACACATTTCTTCTTTTTAGAGGGTTGTGCTGGAAAGCAGGCATACAACAGACAACAATAATATACCAATAACTAACTATTGTCGCCACATGAGCTCCCCCCCCCCCCCCAATTTTTTTTTAAAAAAAAAGAAAAAAAAAAA